>PVLC010025957.1:0-23140 GCA_004027655.1 Graphiurus murinus | reverse complement strand
GAGGAGGGAGGAGGGAGGAGTAGAGTGGGATACAGACGGAAGAACACCAGGAGCTGTGGGCATATGTTTGCACCACATTGAACCTCACTAATCATGCACAAAAAAAAAAAAATTAAAAAAAATAAAGTGATAGAGGCTGAGATACATCTTTGCACACATAACTTTACCTAGTTTAATATTTGATTTAATATTACATAAACAATTGGAAAATAGAATAAAAGTTAGAAGTACATTTCCCTTGGACATACCATATATATATATATATATGTATATATGTATATATATAACATTATAATTAGAAAGGGGAGTAAGATATTGATATGTTGTACCAATATTTCAGTTACACAGTTCATATATGTATATACATATATATATTAGGGTATTGGATATACACAAATACATTGATTATTTGTGAAATATTTGAATGTTTGCATAATATATGCAAAATACATTGAAGGAGAAATGCATATTTTTGGCAATATACATTAGTGTATCTACTGAAGATGGGCCATTTCAAATGTTTTGTTCATGGCATGTACAACTAAGGAAACCGCAAATACCCATGGATTCCTAAGCTAACCAAGTTGGCTTTCTGTCAACTTTCTTTACCTACAAATTACCGATGTATGCATATGACAATATATGACAAATATTTACAGTTATTCAAGCAAAAATGCCCATTTACCAAGGCCGATATCCTCAGAAAGGGCATTCAGCTTTACAAATATGTGAAAATACCTCCTTTTTAAAAATCTGACCATGTTTTCCTCATAGTCCTTTCCTTTTTTTTTTTTTTTTTTTTTTTTTGCAGTACTGGGGACTGAACTCAGGGGAGTTTTACCTCTGAGTTATACCCCCAGCCCTATTTTTTATTCTTTATTTTGAAACAGGGTCTCACTAAGTTGTGGAGTGCCTCACTAGGTAGCTGAGGCTGGGCGAGAACCCAGATCCTCCGGTCTCAGCCTCCCAAATGCTGGGATTACAAGCGTGCGCCACCACGCCCAGCTCCTCATAGTCCTTTCTATTTCTGTTTTTCCTTTATTTTCACTGAGACTTGCACATGGGAATGTTATTTTACATATGTCTCAGACCAGAACTTGTTTTTTATGTATCCAGCTCTTAAAATGGCATTCGTTTCTGGTTCCTAACTTTTGTATGTCAACTTCACACTTGAACTGAATATTGCTTATTTGCATAGCTTTTCTTTTTATTGCTTTTATATAGCTAGATGGAAATTCCAGAGGCCAGTGGCTTTAGAGAAAACTGGATTATCCTTTGATAACCTGGTACCCAACAAAAACAAAGGAAGAGAGAAAGAAAGATGTTTTTTCAGAAAAATATAAAATTATTAGTCATATGCAAAGAATCACCTAGAGAAGCAAAAGTGTAATAACACAAGCCAGGTGTGTGCCTAGGTAAAGTGTCTGGTAGCAAGTGTGTGGAAATCTACGAGATTTTTGTCCCACTTCAGAGTTCCCAAAAGATAAGTAAAAAATAAAGACTTGAAAATGTATGTTGCTTCCTATGCATGCACAGTAAAGGCAGCAGAAGAGGGCGTTGACTTGAATAAAATGTACCCTGGTGAAATCCAAAAAGGACACACAGACACACACACAGACACACACACAGACACACACACACACACACACACACGCTTCTAGTCTTCTCCAGTAGTAGTTTGTTGTTGTTTTAACTAAATGTGGGTTACCTACCATTACCATTCTCTGTGCTCCTTATTAAAATGTGTATTTTGGGTACCTAGTCAAGTCTTACTGAAGTAAAACAATTGGGATTTAACCCAAATTATCTGCAGTTTTAAAATCTGATCCTTATGTGGTTTTTAAAATTAGACAACTATAACTATGATTTATTAACTTCTTCGCCAGGGTGGATTTCTAAACCTATGTGCCCAGTTGTACTGAGACACAACTCTGTCTCTATTTACTTGTAGTGTAGTGTTGTATCTGTTATACCAAACCAGGTGTTTCTTATTGTTTAAAGTGGTGCATTTGAAGATCCCTTTCATGTATTGTAACAGACGTATATGGATTGCACGATCCCAATGGCTGGTCATGATTTCGCAACCCAAACTCTTTCCTGAGTTTGACAGTAAGCTAATTAAACAGCACTGGCTCCCAGTTACAATTGCCGGGCACTTCCGTTCCAGTTTGACAGACATCCTGGGGACAGAGGAGGAAGGGCTTACCTCTGCTTCTGTTATAGAGCTCCCAACATAGCCTTTCCGCCACACGCTGCAGAGTTTCTGAAAGCTGCTTGTTCTGGCCTTGCAGAGATTGTAGCTGTCGGGAGAGATTCCCCAGCTGTTCTTCCTTCTGAGAGATGCTGTCTTGCTGAGTATTGGAGAGCTGATAGAACTGAAAGACTAACCCAAGGGGCCAAGTCAGGCTGCGCGGTTTCTTTTATTTCTAGTTCTATTTTCCACTTATGAGGAAGACAAAGTCTATTGCTTAAGATCTCGGGCTCTGAGACCTCCTATTGCCTATCTTCGAGTGCAAGATTCTTGCACATACATTAGCATCATCACATGTTGAGCAAATTAACTTCTCCGATTCTGTCTGAAGATGTGGAATCATAATAGCAGTTCCTAACTTCAGAAGTAAATTCTCAAACTATTTTACTGCTCAATCAATGTCTTCATGTGCACACAAACCATTACTCAACCGAGAACCACAAATCCACCTGTCTACTGGTCATTATATGGACTATTGGCAATATGCCATACATTGTTGCTCATTTGATTATTAAATAGTCAATTGCAGCCGGGCCTGGTGGCGCACGATTGTAATCCCAGCATTCGGGAGGCTGAGACCGGAGGATCCAGGTTGACTGCCAGCCTCAGCTACCTAGTGAGGCACTCCGCAACTTAGTGAGACCTGGTTTCAAAATAAAGAATAAAAAATGGGGCTGGGGATATAGCTCGGAGGTAGAATGCCCCTGAGTTCAATCCCCAGTACCGCAAAAAAAAAAAAAAAATAGTCAATTGTTATTTCTGTATTTCTATAGATTTGCAGCAATGAATTTGCTTAACGTTACTTAACTAGAAAATTTCGACACAGGTTTGAACTTCGGTTTCCTAAATCTAAATAAAGAAATCCCTCGTGATCATGAGAGTTGCTTTATATTTCTAAGAAGATGGTGGTTGCAAAACAATACTAGTTATATCAAAATGAATACATATTTTCGAGTAGGGGAGGAACAATATGTTTCTTTATTTTGAAATTTAAGATAAGCAAGAGTTTTGACACTCCATATTAAAAAATAAAAACAAATTTAGACAAGAAGAAAAAATAATTTTTTCCTATGTGACCTTTGCCTTAAATCGCCTTCTTTAGCTGTTCTGGAAACAAGGCTCTAGGGTCTTAACCTTACGAGACAAATGTACCCACTTCCCTTTTTAAGAAACTCATCCTTGATAGTTTAAAACGTATAGAGCTAGCCAGGCATGGTGGCACACGCTTGTAATCCCAGTACTTGGGAGGCTGAGATGGAGGATCTGGGTTCACAGCCAGCCTCAGCTACTTAGTGAGGCCCTCCGCAACTTTGTGAGACCATTTCAAATAAAGAATAAAGAATAGGGCTGGTGGTATAGCTCGGAGGTAGAATGCCCCTGAGTTCCATCCCCAGTACTGAAAAAAAAATGTATAGACCTTTTTATACATGCATTCTTCTTTGTTTGAGTTTCACATTTTTTTTTTTTTTTTTGCAAAATGACTCCTTTTTGAAAAATACCATAGTGATTAAGGTCCTTATCCACTCTCCTTGTATTGAGGGTGTGAATATAAATAAAATCTCTGCCCTGGCCCATGGTGCCATGCCTACGGAAAGCAAAAGCTATTGCTGATCTACTCTCGTGGAATGGACAGAAGTGAGGCACGCATGGCTTAAAAAATGATCATTTGTAGCTAGGCACGGTGGTGTGTGCCTGTAATCCCAGTGCTTGGGAGGCAAAGACAGGAGGATCACAGGTTCGAGGTCAGCCTCAGCAATTTATCAAGACCCTGTTTCAAATTAAAAGATAAAAAGGCTGGGGGAGTGTAGCTTGGAGGCAGTACCCCCCAGAAAATCATTTTTATTTTTATTTATTTATTTATTTTGTGGAAATGGGGATTGAAGCCAGGGGCAATCTACCTCCGAGCTACACCTCCAGTCTTTATTTTGAAACAAGGTCTCACTAAGTTGCAGAAGGCTTCACTAAGCAGCTAAGGCTAGCTGCGAACCTATGATCTTCCTATCCCAGCCTCCCAAGTACTGGGATTACAGGCATGCGTCACCATGCCCAGCTTCCAAAAATCATTTTAAATATTGCCATATAAACAGACAAAATCTTTCTTATCTTATATAGGAGGTTTAACTCTAGTTAGCTAATGGTTGCTATATTTTGATATTTCCACTACTCGTTATTTAAATAGTTATTAGATCAAGGAACATTGAATTACCCCCAGAAATAAATCATAATCAGTGTTTCTCCTCCTAGAAAAACCTTGGCACCAGGATCCCGCCCAGGCCAAGCAAGACTTAAGACTTACATACGAGGCCCAGAGCTGCCAGCCCCAAGAGCAGCACGACGCACAAGGTCAGCAGGGTCAGGGCCACCCGGCGCCAGGTTGAAGCGGGCGTCCTGCGTCCTGCAGACAAGAAAAGAAGAAATAAGGCTGGGCTGTTCCTCCTCCCCATGGAAGTCCGCAGCCGGCCAGCAAGAGGTGTGGTTCTGGACAGGAAAAATCTCTGCAGGGCAATGGTAATCAGGTCTCCGGGACTTACCCTCTGTCCTCAGAAACATGGTCACAAAGCTCCATTGAGCCTCACTCTCAGAGCTGGACTTCTTCCCAAGGCCCACCGTCCCTAGCTTCCTCACCTGCTGAATCCTAGGCGTTACCATTATCTTTATATGTCATTTTATTATCTTCTGCTTGTCAAAATTCTCCATAGCAAAGAATCCCCTTAAAACATGTGAGACAGGGCCCCAGAATCTCTGAAACTTCCAAAGAACACCTTTCCACATCATCAGGGGAAATGTGAAGTTAATTTATTGTTACTTTTGCAAAACATGTCACCCCTACCCCCGCCATGTTCCTTCTGTGTGTCTTCTAAAAAGCGCATTGTATATTACTGGGGAGAAATGGCCACTTTACTCGTTTCCTTTGGGGGTTCTTCGTTGAGGCGCCTCTTTGGCAAGGATGTTGTTTATTCATTTCATTTGTATCTCCCCCAAAATAGATTATACAGAAACGTGATTATCAGTTTCTCAAGGATCAATGTAAACCATCTCGATTTTTGCACTAGGTAAAAACTATGACCATCCTTTTGTTGCCCGAGTCCCTTAAATCTGACTTGTGATTGCAAGAACACGACTGTAAATCATGAGTAGACTCCATCCCCAGAGCGGTCATCCATCTGAACGTGAATGACAGCAGATAGATGACAGAGAGGCCCTCGAGTCGGGAGCAGGCGGCATCTCGCACTGTAATTCAGATGAAATAAAGAGAAGGGGAAGCCTTCAAACAAACGCTGATCTCTGAGCTCCACTGCATTGAGAATTCAAGTCAGTTCCAAAACAGAAAGATGAAAGGAACACAACTGTGTTTCCTTCCAGCAGGGTCCTCTACAGAAAACATTCCAAGCACAGAGATTTGCATTCAACATTATTTGC
Organism: Graphiurus murinus; assembly: GCA_004027655.1. Classification (NCBI taxonomy): domain Eukaryota; kingdom Metazoa; phylum Chordata; class Mammalia; order Rodentia; family Gliridae; genus Graphiurus; species Graphiurus murinus. Next base: position 17,469 of record PVLC010025957.1, on the reverse strand, counting down.
AAAGGGGTGAGTATAAATGGTAAAGACAGTGGAGAAATAGAAAATCTGATTGTTATCCTCTGGAACTAAATATCTAGTAGGGAGAATAAGTTAAAAATCCCAGAAGAGACACACTGATGTACTTAAAAATATGAATGTTATCCTTCTTAATAATCATCTCCTTCGTAAATACCTTGCATTATATTTAGGCTAAAATGCAAATCACTTTTCAGAGATTGCTTTTTCTAGAGATGGCATTTTTTTATTTATTTTATTTTTTGTGGTGGTGGTACTGGGGATTGAATTCAGGGGCATTAAACCTCTGAGCTACACCTCCAGCCCTATTTTATTTTTATTTTGAAACAGGGTCTTGCTAGGTTGGTGAGAGTCTCACCACTTACTGAGGCTATCTGGGAACCTGTGATCCTCCTGCCTCAGCCTCTCAAGTACTGAGGTTATAGAAATGAGCCACCACGCCTGGCTTACAGATAGCAATTTTATTATGATATTTTCTGACTTAAAAATTTTCGATACCTTTATTGCACCTGGAACAAAATCCTACAGTGCAGTCTTTTCCTTTAGACCCTGTCTAGATCTTGTATGCTTTTCTTGAAAGCTCTACTCAAACTACTCTTCCGTTTTGTCCTTGATCCGGTCAAGCCTGACCCTGCCTTAGTGCCTCGGGTCAGACCTTCTTCTGCCTCTGTATTACTTAATCCTTAGACTGAGTACTGGCAGCCTCCTTCCTGTTCCTCTGCTTTCAGCTTAAGGGATTCTTCCTGAGAAGAGTTCCCAAGTCCCTCCCTAGCCCATCGCTCCCGGGTTGCCTGTGCGTGCTTAACAAAAGCTTTAGGCAACATGTTCCTGGCTCAGATTTGGTTTCTGTTTTTCTCCATCTCCCTTGACTATGCATTCCGTTAAAATAACCATCTTACCTATCTTGTTCACGAATGTATTTATAGTTCTGAAACTAGAACCTATAAGGGCTGAATAAATAGTTGAATGTTTAAATAAAGAATATGATTGAACAAAAATAATCTTACTCAAACTATGTAAGCTTACAGAGGCAGAGAGTGCTATCTAAAGTTAAATTTACTAGGTTGATTTTCAGAAATCTATTGATTTTTTTAGCAACATGTCTGTCATCAGAGGACAGAGTCAGCAAAATACATATTCCAGCCATACTGATTTCTCTATATTGACTTCTATGAGATTCTGAATCACAAACAAATATGAAAATTTTACTTTCCTCTTTCACTCAATTAACTGTCCTATGTGGTTCAGGCTAAATTTTCCAGGAAAGAATGGTTTCCTCATGACATTTACTTTAAGAGTATTTCAGATCAATAGAATGTTAAAAAAGAGAAAAGGATCAGAGGCAGAATACAGCTTAGGCTAAACATCTTCTCCAAAATTTTTTTAAAGTTCAATATAATCCAAGAAAACTAATCATGTGGGTTTTCCTAGGTTCCAGATGTACCAGTGCATATGCAAAATCACCAACATAGTGGCTTCATTTTTCTCATATTTTTATTACCATTAAATATAGTATCTATCACTTTTTTTTAATGCTGGGGATTGAACCCAGGAGCATTCTATCTCTGAGCTATACTCCCAGCCCTATTTTGTTTTTTATTTGGAAACAGGGGCTCACTAAGTTGATGTGAGCCTCCCTAAGTTGCTAAGGGTGGCCTCGAATCTGCGATCCTTCTGTCTCAGTCTCCCGAGTACTGGGATTACAGGCATGTGCCATCATGCCTGGCTATCTTATTTATTTCTTTTGGCTTGTGTCTGTCTTATCTCAGTATAAATCAAGATCCTTCTTAGAATAGATTAATTTTTATTTAACCACTATTATAGCGCAAAAGCCTGACCAGTACTTGAAATAGCTCAATTAGTGTCGAATGAATGAATGAATGAGTGAGTGAATGAATGAATATGTCTATTCTGTTATTTGCCTGGCTACCTCTACTCAAACCTATTTATCTAACTACACATCTCAAAGGCATAAAAATAAAAAATCCTATCCCTTTTTATGATTATTATTTCTTTGGCCAAAAATAGAAATAAAAAAGTAAAGGAGAAGAACTGTGGAAATCAACCAAACTATTTAGCCCTTTAAATATCCACTTTCCAGCCAGGCGTGGTGGTGCATGCTTGTAATCCCGGCATTCGGGAAGCTGAGATCGGAGGATCCAGGTTCACCACCAGCCTCAGCTACCTAGTGAGGCCCTCCGCAACTTAGTGAGCCCCTGTTTCAAAATAAAGAATAAAAAATAGGGCTGGGGGTGTAGCTCGGAGGTAGAATGCCCCTGGGTTCAATCCCCAGCACCGCAAAAAATAAATAAATAAATAAATATCCACTTTCCCTTAATAATGGAAACAAGGAAAGTTTGTTGATTTTCTGACTGAAGGGTCAACCAAAAAGAGTGAACGTATATATTTATGATGAAGTCAGCCTGGACTTTGGATATTGAAACATTATTTGATTATTATACCCATGAAAAGAACGAATATATGATCCTTTCTGAAATTGCCTCTAGGATAGAAAAATAAGGTAAAATATGTCTTCTGCTAAGAATCAAAGATTTAAAATTCCCCTTCCAAGGAATCATCTTTCCCGAATCAAGTTTTACATTTAAAAGCCTTCTCTTTCTCTCACCAGTATTCACAACTCCTGCTTGTTTTATCTAAAGACCCAGAGAAACCTTACCTTCCGGAGTTTCGACCACAGTCTCAGGCATTTCCTAGGAAATCAAGCTTCCACTAAGGAAAGACCATAAACTTGAACGTTTCATTTTTTTTCCCTTTGAAACTCTTTCTCCTTCTAAGTGTTTTGCTTCTAGCTGTGAGTCTCGTGTTCCTGAGTTTTATTTCAAGTGTTCCTAATCATACTGCAGTCTCTCTCTCTCTCTCTCTCTAGGGACTACTCCCACCCTAAAAAAAAAAAAAAAAAAAAGACAGAGATTCTTTACAAAAATAAGCTGCCTGGCAGGTGCTTGAGTTTGTCTTGGCTTTAGTGTGGTTTTATTTTCTGGAAGAGACTCCCTATGTTGTCTCCTGAGGCATTTTTAGAAAGAGGTCAGGCCAAGAAATGAGATAAACATCCCTACGAATAAAAATATATCATACCTATACAGAGATATAGAAGAAACACCCCTTTCCTGTATCCTCTCACTATAACTGTACTATAAAAGGCGGCAGTGCCAGGGTCAAGTTTTGAATACAAATTCCTGTGTTGTTTATGAAGTGCTGTGGCTGAAGAGAGGGGTTTTTTTTGTTTTGTTTTGTTTTGTTTTGTTTTGTTTTTTTAGTACTGGGGATTGAACTCAGGCATTCTACCTTTGAGCTACACCCCCAGCTCTATATTTTTTATTCTTTATTTTGAAACAGAGTCTCACTAAGTTGCGGAGGCTGGCCGCGAACCCAGATCCTCCAGTCTCAGCCTCCCAAGTACTGGGATCAGAAGCGTGCGCCACCACGCCCAGCTAGAGTTGTTGCTCTTGACTAGTTACTCTTCATCAAGCCTTCGAGAGGGAGACCTTCACACTTCTCCAAGTCTAATGCTACAAGAAATTAAGTAGGTATTACCAATTATATTCTATGAGTATGCCTCTGGAATGCAAAGGGTCTTAAAGTCTGGAAAAGAAATGGAGAATTTGCATAATTTGCACAAAGACACATTGCAAATCTGTGGCAGAGCAAGGGTTAAATGGCCATGCTAACACTGTACTTTGTACATTTTTCTGCAAACCCAGAATCACGGAGAAATGGGGCCAAAATTGGTGATAATGCACATAATATTTAAAGAAAAAAAAACACTTCTCTGATCCTCTAGAACACTGTACTTTTAACGTTTTTCAATGATGGAACACTGTTAGCTCTTATCTGACTTTTGGATATATTTGTAAATTTAAATGTCGCCTTTTCAAAACAACTTCTCTCTGTGTTCTTAACCCTACCTCTGGCACACAGGGCATGTCTGCACCACAGTCTGTCTCAGTGCACTGGGTTGAACATTTTTCTATGTCCATAAAAATTCAGATTTCTCAAAAAAAAAATGGTTTCCTTTACAAATCTTTTTTTTTTTTTTTTTTGGCGGTACTGGGAATTGAACTCAGGGGCATTCTACCTCCGAGCTACACCCCCAGCCCTATTTTTTATTCTTTATTTTGAAACAGGGCCTCACTAAGTTGTGGAGGGCCTCAGTAGGTAGCTGAGGCTGGCCACAAACCTGGATCCTCCAGTCTCAGCCTCCCGAATGCTGGGATTACAAGCGTGTGCCACCACGCCCGGTTTACAGATATATTTTAAATATTTGTTGTTTTCATTCTCTCTACATGTAAATGGGTCTTATCCTTCCTCTCATTTGGAAAGAGTTTACAGCTAAGAATGCATGAGCTATTTCCAGAATGTCATTGAGTTTACAATTCACAGTAGTTAGAAATCCAACTATGCTTCCCCTCTTGAATAAAATTTAGGTGCATCGAATTTACTTGGCAATGAATGGACTTAATTTACTGAAATAGAGTTCAAAAGTAACATTACCATTAATAATGATTGCTACAATTCCTTGAATTACTGACATCAATGCCTGATGTGAGTTATTTCATTCGTTATGACGAACACCCTCTAAGGAAGAAATTATTAAGGCAGAAACAGAGCCTAGAGTAGTTAACTGACGTACTCAGGAGCACACAGCTGCTGCTAACTACTTGTAATCTTTCCTTGGATAATGAAATTGAACTACCAAGGATCTACCCAACTTACCTACGTACATTTGCACCGCAGTGAGCCATGGAGCTAAGGAGCCACCCACGCCCACCGATCCCAGAGCTGAACATTTTATGAAGGTCCCACCAAATCTCACATCAACAGTTGAGTTTATGTGACAGTCCATTTGGAAATACAGAAAGACCTCAGTGTTTCAGGACCAAGAACTTCTTGCATTCATGTTGTGAAATAGCTCAGTTATGACCACCTAAAGCACAGCCTACTTTCTCTGAAAGATGAACTTTCTCAAGTAGAATTTAATCATTGATTCCTCCTCCTCCTCCTTCATCTTCATCTTTATCGGATTCTTTTTCTTTTTCCAAGCCCCACCTCTTGTAAGTCAGAGTTTCCTAGCATGCTGGATCGGGCTCCTCATTCTGCTTTTTAACCGCATTTGCCTCCACCAACCTCTTCCCTTTGAGCACTTACCACCCTGAACCAAATGATCCTCCTTGAATTCAACCAACGACCCTCCCGTTAAGCTCTGTTACGACCGCCCAAAATGATTTTAGCCCAATCTAAAACCTAATCTAAAATTAGACCCCATCTTTGTCCTCTCTGAACTCGTGTCTCTTTGCTTCGCTCGTTAAAGCATCGCACCTCTGGCGCGTTCACCGAGCTGGCTCTTCCCTCTCTGCTGCTCTCTTTGCACTGTGGTCCTCGTTACGGAAAAGTCACCCAGTGACTGCCGCATCTGGCTCTGCCTGGAACACCTGGCCTGAGCCTTCCACCTCCAGAGGACCTGCCACCTTCTCTAGGAAGGTGCAAAACTAAACACAGTCCAACCGTCTGACGTGTATCACTAAATGACATTGTGTTAGAGCTGTAGGTTCACCTTATTACTTCTACTTGTCTAAGCACCTCAAAAATAAGCCCCCCGCCCCAGCCGGGCGTGGTGGCACACGCTTGTAATCCCAACATTTGGGAAGCTGAGACCTGAGGATACGGGTTCGTGGCCAGCCTCAGCTGCTTAGTGAGGCCCTCCACAACTTAGTGAGACCCTGCTTCAAAATAAAGAATAAAAAATAGGGGGTGTAGCTCGGAGGTAGAATGCCCCTGAGTTCAATCCCCAGTACTGCAAAAAAAAAAAAAAAAAAAAAAAAAAAAAAAGAGAAAACAAAAAGGGGAAAATGAAGTCAACTGTTTATTTTACTATTTAACCATCAGTTCCTTCTCAAAGCATTGCCATCAAAAATAATCAACAGCCAGGCATGGTGGCGCACGCTTCTAATCCCAGCATTTGGGAGGCTGAGACCGGAAGATCCGGGTTCGAGGCCAGCCTCAGCTACTCAGTGAGGCCCTCTGCAATTTAGTGAGACCCTGTTTCAAGATAAAGAATAAAAAAAATGGGCTGGGGGTGTAGCTCGGAGGTAGAATTCCTCTGAGTTCAATCCCGAGTACCGTGAAAAAATAAATAAAAAATACCAACAGTCTACTTCTCTCCTTGCAACCCCAGCAAGTGGGTGTAGTGTCCTGTACTTAAACATTCTGCAGTATTTGTTACTTTAAAGCCCACGAGTCATCCATCGCCGCTGGCTTCTCCATTACTTTCTGATCTGTTTTCTCCTGACTTCCTCAACGCCTCTCTCGGGGAATTCCTGCCTCCACACTGCCCTACCCCGGCTCCCAGCAGCTCTTCCTGGGCCGTCTTGCCCTTCCTGCCCCTCAACTGCTGAGAGCCTCACAGGAGAATCTTCTGAATCTTCTGTTCTCCTGTCATTTCATTTTGCATCCCCTCCCTCCATGGCCTCACCCACCTCCATCCATTTTTATTAATATCTTCTTATCTTAATTTATCTTACTGATTTTCACATATCTATGGAGCTCAGGATCCTTGCCTCAATGACCCCAGAGCCTTCGTCGACACCACAGCCATCATATTCCAGGGTCTTTAGACAACTCCAAACGCACAGCTCTCCTACCAGTCCCCGAAGCCCAAACTGAAGGCTTCACCTTTCCTGGTCCTCCTGTCATTTCTCTCTCAGTCAATGATGCCGCCATCCATAGAATACCTGACCAAATGAGTCAGCCCACACTGACGTCCCGTTCCTCGTCTTGTCTTATTTTTTTGCGGTACTGGGGACTGAACTCAGGGGCATTCTACCTCCTAGCTACACCCCCAGCCCTATTTTTTATTCTTTATTTTGAAACAGGGTCTCACTAAGTTGCGGAGTGCCTCACTAGGTAGCTGAGGCTGGCCTCGAACCCGGATCCTCCCGGTCTCAGCCTCCCAAATGCTGGGATTACAAGCGTGAGCCACCACGCCCGGCTTTATTCTTTCTTTCTTTATTTTTTCTTCAGTACTGGGGATTGAACTCAGGGGCATTCTACCTCCGAGCTACACCCCCAGCCCTATTTTTTATTCTTTATTTTGAAACCGGGTCTCACTAACTTGCGGAGGGCCTCACTAGGTAGCTGAGGCTGGTCGCGAACCCGGATCCTCAGGTCTCAGCCTCCCGAATGCTGGGATTACAAGCGTGCGCCACCACGCCCAGCTCCCGTTCCTCGTCTTCTTACATGGGACCAAACACCAATTCTTTAGGTTCTCTCTCCCGGAAGCCCCTCGCATCCATTCCTCCTTCTCCTTCTCAACCGTCTGGCAGCTGAGGATTCGAATCTGCCTGGACTGGTGCAAAAAGCGGGCACCCATTTTCACGTCCCTCACTGCACCTGGTGGGCTCTGACAATGCGTCATAATGTTTCTCCCTGCTTAAACCCCACATGGATCTCACTGTTACTAACACAGTGAGAACACCTCACTCTGACCTCAAATCCGCTCTTGTCAAACTCGACTCTCTCGCCAACCTCCCCCAGCAAGTCTGCACCTCGTCTGCACCTCGGCCATCCATGTGGGGTAGAGTTCCTTGAAAACACAAACTCCCTTGAAACCTCCCTGACTTCCTTCACCTGTGTCTCTCCAAGTCTAAGCGGCCCCTCTCCTGATCTCACATCATGTGGGATACCCTAAAATCAACTGGATGCCGTGTGGGCCCCCTCGCTCGAATCCTGCCTGAGTTCCTCCACCTCTGTTACAGAGAAGCGGCCAGGCTGTCATTTGTACCAGGCACACGCCTCTACCCCAGCATGTGATCACACGTATGGTTTGGTTGAGAATGCCAGCAGACTTTCAATTTTCTCAAAAGCTGAGGTCACAGCATATCTGACATTGCATCCTCGGTTCCTTGCAATATGCCTGATAGAACATTAGTGCGTGGAAAACTCGTGTGAAGGTGTTTACTTTCTCACTCCTCGATAATTTGCTACTTTTAATACAAACATGATTGTTATGTTGAGAAAAATCAAGATCTGGGAAATAGATGTATACGCATGGTTTATTTGTATTAATTCTAAAGAAAAAAAAAAAACGTAAGAATTGACCACTCATAATTTTGCCACAGTAAAATTGTGCTGAATCTGAACTCTGCATTGCCAAAAACATGCTCAGAGAGATTACTGCTGTTGTTCTTCACAGCAAAGGTATAGCAGATATGTTTTCATAAGAAATGGACTTTTATAGTGACATTCCTCTAAATATTTGCACTATCACAAGAAGATGAAAGCAAGAAATTATCCACGGAGGCTAAGGTAACCATTTCCAGATGTTTGGCTCTGAGACTCTGGTTACTTCTTTGTAACCTCTGCTCCCTCCTAACTGTTCCAATTTCCATTTCTTACCAGTCCGCTGCCAAATGTTCCAGTGAGCATTTATCTCGCTCCTCCCACCTCCAGTGGCCGACCTCAACAAGATTGATTTGTACACACTGTTCCTACGGATGCCGGCAGTATTCCTCATGAGAGTTCCTGGCTGTGGTCAAAAGTGAAAAATATAGGAACACACAAGCCGCTGACAACCATGGCCCTAAGGCCTGAGTCTGCCTAAGATTTGCTGAAGAAGAGCATCTTGCATCCTATTACACATACCCTTGCGGCGACAGAAACTGACATCTTGTCCAGTGGCCGCTGAACTGCAGGTCAAAGAGGCTGGAAATCCCCCAGTGTCCCTAACAGCTTACTGGACAGTTTAGCAGAAAAACAAAGAGCTCTAACAATGGGACTCAGGTGTGTGTGTGTGGGGGGAGGGGTAATTGATGAACAGAGAAGGTGTAATGGAGACAAGACGGCGGGGGTGGGGGGGGGGCAAAGTTACTTGATAAAGGAGAAAGGAAAGAGACCAGTGAAGAAAGTGTGTCCTGATTTACAGGGGTAAAGAAAACCTGTATGGGGTAGAAGGGAAAAGCTTGTTCAGCTACGGGCAGGGAGCTGAGATGCAGACCTGACACAGAAATGTCAAGCAGACACGCTAGGAATTCTCAAGGGATGGAATGCTGAGGGGAAACCCACATTTTTGAGCTGTTTCTGATAGACCAAGCACTTTGCCGCGTTTATCACTGACAGTACTTACAGTCACCTCCAAGGAGGTTTTCTGACTACTGTTTAATGTTAGTTTAAATTAATATGAATTAAGCTAGGTACAGTGGCGCATGCCCGTAACCCAGTATCTGGGAGGCTGAGACAGAAAGAGGTCAGCTTCGGCAACTTAGTGAGACTCTCAGTAACTTAATGAGACCCCCCCCTCAAAATAAAAAGGGCTGGGGTTGTATGTAGCTCGGAGGTAGAATGTCCCTGGGTTCAATCTCCAGTAACAACCAAAAACAATTTTTTTTAAAAAAGTTAATATGAATGAATATGCCTAAAATGTATAAAATAATGCCAAGCATATAATAAGCACTAAATACATGTCAACTATTACTAATGTTTAAAAAAAAAAAAAAAGAACCTGAGGTTCTAGAACAGTTAAGTTCCTTGTGTAAGCTCACACAGTGGTGAGTATATGACTGGCATTAGAACCAAGTTTTAGCTACATTATCAGAGTGCTTTTTATTGCAATTAAGTCACATTTCTACTTTAGGTTGGCTCAGTAACCAAGAAAATAATCAATCTTTCTTTTTTTTTTTTTTTTGGAACCCAGGGGCATTCTGCCTCCAAGCTACAGCCCCAGCCCTATTTTTTTATTCTTTATTTTGAAACAGGGTCTCACTAAGTTGCGGAGTGCCTCACTAGGCAGCTGAGGCTGGCCTCGAACCCAGATCCTCCGGTCTCAGCCTCCCGAATGCTGGGATTACAAGCGTGCGCCACCACGCCCGACTCTCTTCTTTCTTTCTTAAATGTGGTATTGAGGATTGAATTCAGAAGGTTCTACCTCCAACCCTATTTCTATTTTGAAACAGGATCTCACTAAGTTGCTGAGGCCCTCGATAACTTGTTGATACTGGCCTTGAGCCTGAAATCCTCCTGTCTCAGCCTTCCAAGTATTGGGATTACAGGTGTACACCATCGCGTCCGGTATAAGTGTCTAAGTGTGTGAATTATGGAAATTGATGAAGCTGACAAACATTACCATGTCATGGGATGAGTGTTTATGAATAAAATGATAAGATGGAAGCTAAGTGCAGTTAAAATCAAACCGTTTCTTAGTCTGGTTAAATCCTCTCAATATTCTGAAATCAATAAAGCCAATGGGAATCGGGGACTGGCTATAACTGAGTCTGAGGTCGCTATTTAGATCATCAAACCATAGATTTACAGAGCTGAGGGGACGCGTTAGAAAGCAGTTGCTGTAATCATCCTTCATTTCACAGATGTTAAATCCAAACCAACCTGGTACCGAGAGGACTTCCGAAGGTCCTGCAGCCCCAAGAGGCAGAGCTATTACCCCAGAATGCCATGGTTAGTTGGTCCTCTCGGAAATCTGTCTCCTAAGCCATGAGTTCAAGACTAGCAAAATGGTAGCTTTTATTAATCTAAATTTCCAAGTCGGATCACAGAGAGTAAAAACCAACCAACCATAAAAACAGAAAACAAAACAAAACAAACAAAATGCTCGACACTTGATCTGGTCTTCTTGGGAAGCGAAAAAGGACACAATTTCACCTTTATAAGCTATTTCCCTCAGCAGCAAACCACGATGCTATATTTGGAAAAACAAACACCCTCATAGAGACGGAGTTTACATTTTCAGATGTCCCTACATGAGGCGCTTAAGTGGCGGCAAGTGCAGTCAGTTACGCACGACTGCAAATCGGGAAAAGGTCTCCTCTCTTCCCTGCGCTTGTCTCTGCCCTTGTGTTTCTCCAGGAAGGGCCGGGGTCTACCTGCACCCCGGGAGAGGACAGTACCTGCGTGCCGGAGCTCCAGCTGCCGGCTGGTCGAGGCGTGGGAATGCAGGCTCACGGTGGTGTCTCCGTCCTCATCCAGCATGTCCCTCGTGCTGCTGTACTTGGCCTGCATCCCGATTCCTGCAGGGCTGAGGGAGAGACGTAGCCAGATTGCCCGGAGCCCGCCTGGCCACAGTGAGGCCGCTCAGGAAGCTGACACTGAGAGGCATTCCTATGTCAGTCCTCTCCCGCGATCAGCAGGGGAAGCCGGGTCTCCTCCTGTTCCTGCCCCTCCCCTGCAGCCTCCTCTCTGAATGCCAAGTGGGCCACGCACAGGGGAGAGAGCTGTGTTTTCTGTGCAGGCAGCCTCGGAACAGTTACTGAAGCAGTCGCCCTTCTCAGATCTCCTTTGTTTATCTCTCTGCTCTTCCTACAGGACTGCGGTGTGCAGACGCTGAGAGCTGACAGCTCCAGGGGTGGATCCTTCAGACCCTAAAGAAGGGCAGGCAGCCAGGCGGGCACAGGTCACCCGGTGCTGCACGCGTCCCACACTCACTGAGTCTCTGAAGTTTTACTCTCTGCGTCTTTGTGGAAAGAGGAGACACCAGGACCTCGGCCTCTTCCTGCCGCCAAGGATGCAGTGCAAAGCATCGGAGGAGTCCTCCCCAGAGCACCCAGCCGCTTCGACCTTTATTTTATTTTTTTGGTGGTACTGGGGATTGAACCCAGGGGCATTCTACCTGAGCTACACCCCCAGCCCTATTTTTTATTTTTTATTTTGAAACAGGGTCTCACTAAGTTGCAGAGAACTTCATTAAGTTGCTGAGGCTGGCCATGAACCTGCGATCCTCCTGTCTCGGCCTCCCAAGTACTGGGATCACAAGTGTGCGCCACCACTCCTTTCTTTCGACACAAAGGGAAATGGAAGCCTTTCTAGGTGGGATGACTTGTTCAAAACGGCACAGCTGGTTAGTGATAGAATCACTTGAAAAACGATCTTTCTTTGTATGAGACTGGACTCCACCGAACTCTGGGCAACACGGTTGGCACAGGGTGATCACGCGGAATTACACACCTTCTTGGGAGTCAGGATTGTTTAGGACCATCACTAACCACCCTGTGACTTTGGGGAAGCCAGTCAACAATCTGTGTCTACATGTCTTCTGCTGAGAAAGGAAAGGAGAGGATTGTTTCAGACAATGTCCGAAAACTCTTCTTGAACCCGCACAATCCAGCGCTATTACTTGTCAGTCTGTGCTGAGACAGCAGAATATGTGAGACTGGGTAATTTATGAAAGATGAAAGTTTATTTCTGATAGCTTTGGAGGCCGGGAGGCCCAAGATCAGGGCACTGGCAGATCAGCTGTCTGGTGAGGCCAGTATCCTCTGGAGGCCAGGGAGGCTGTGTTCTCACAGAGCAGAAGGTGGTGAGAAAGCCAGCTAGACATAACTGCAATGTATATGTGGTATAGTGCTTTATATTCTACTTCTCTACCAAGGCTTTTCTAGCGATTAGGCCAGGCCTGGACCAAACCAAGTGTGGAAACTGTGCGAGTTAGGCAGCTAGGGTCTGCAAGAGATCCATCAGGAAATGTACATTGTAAATTCATAAGAGTTTTGAGCTATATGTTATTGATCAGATTATTTTTTAAAAACATAGAGACTTTTTATTGAATAGTAGAAAATCAAATATTGTCCATTCGCATTGAGCTGAATATCAGCCAGTGGTATAGAAAAGATGGCAGTAAGTTGAGCGTGGTGGTGCACACCTGTAATCCCAGTATTTGGGAGGCTCAGACAGGAGGATCACAGGTTTGAGGACAGCCTCAGCAACATACTGAGACTCTCAGCAAACTACCAAGACCCTGTTTCCAAATAAAAACTAGATTGGGCAGGGGGTGTAGCTTGGAGATAGAATGCCCCTGGGTTCAATTCCCAGTACTACGTATACATGGAAAGAAGGAAGGAAGGAAGGAAGGAAGGAAGGAAGGAAGGAAGGAAGGAAGGAAGAAAAGAAGGGAGGAAGAGAGAGCATTTTGAAGGTCAAGGTGCTTGGAGCACATATAAGAATGAAATAAATATTAAGAAAGATAGAAGCTGGGAGTGGTGGTGCACACTTGTCATCCCAGTACTTGGGAGGCTGAGACAGGAGGATCATAGGTTCAAGGCCAGCCTCAGCTACTTAGTGAGGCTCTCTGCAACTTAATGAGACCGTTTCAAAATAAAGAATAAAGCCGGGCATGGTGGCGCACGCCTGTAATCCCAGCATTCGGGAGGCTGAGACCGGAGGATCCAGGTTCGAGGCCAGCCTCAGCTACCTAGTGAGGCCCTCTGCAACTTAGTGAGACCCAGTTTCAAAATAAAGAATAAAAAATAGGGCTGGGGGTATAGCTCGGAGGTAGAACACCCCTGAGTTCAATCCCCAGTACCGAAAAAAAAAATAAAAATAAAGAATAAAAAATAGGGCTGGGGTGTAACTTGGAGGTAGAATGCCCCTGGGTTCAATCCCCAGTACCGCAAAAAAAAAAAAAAAAAAAAAAAAAAGGAAGAATGATAGAATATTAAAAGTTGCAATCTCTGAGGCCAAAAGAAAATGCACATAGATGATGTCTCTAATTATGGTCCAAATGAAACAGCAATGAGAACTATTTCCTCAGCTTCAGGTATCCAAGCAGATTCTTAATAATTTTTGACAAATAGCCCACTTTAACATTTAGACTACTTTTCCTCAAATACTCATTTTTTTTCCAAAAAGGACAAAAATACATTTTTTTTAACATTTATTGTATAGCAGGTAATATTCTCTGGACCTCAGATACATCAGTGTAAAGCAAAGTTCTCTTCTTTTAGAGCCTACATCCTATGGAGAAACACAGATGATACACACAAACAATAAGTAAGTAAATGGTAGGGCGTATTTAACTGTAATAAATAAAGGGTAAAGGAGATTATGAACATAGGCAGCTAGGCATGGTGATGCACGCCTGTATCCCCAGTTCTTGGGAGACTGAGATGAGAGGATCACAGGTTCGAGACCAACCTCAGCAACTTAGTGAAACCCTGTTTCAAAAAAAAAAAAAGTTAAAATAGGTCGGGGAGGAATGATGCAACTCAGATAGAATGCTCCTGGCTTCAACCCCCAATACCACACACACACACACACACACACAAGAAAAAGGAACGTAGGTAAAGCAGATGTTGATAAATAATCAGTAATGCTCAATATCAAAATGATACTTGTGCAGAGTTGGAAGAGGCGAGAGCAGATCCTGCAGCCACCTTGGTAAGAATTATTCAGTAAAGGAAGAGGAATCGCAGAAATCCTTGAGGTGGAAGCATGCCTGATAGGGCTGAGAAAGCTCAAAGCCAGTGTCCTGCACAGAATAACTGAGACCAGAGGAGTAAGAGGCTACACCAAGAAGGGGAGGGGGCTAGACTGTGTGTGGGGATTATAAAACATGGCGGTGTCTGCTCTGAGACACATAAGAAGTTGATGAGAGTTGAAAGAAGAGATCTGCCATGATTCGATTGAAATTTGAGAGTCCCTCAGCTGTGTTTGAAAACGGACTGTGGAGAGACAGAATGAGGAGTAGGAGGGAGGCTGCTCCAGATTTATGGCCGTGCTAGCAAAAGCAGTCTGCAGAGTCTGTGCAATCCCTATCAAAATGCCAAATGTCATTCTTCACAGACCTAGAGAAATCAGTCCTAGATGTCATATGGAGAAACAAAAGATCTAGAATAGCCAAAGCAATTCTCAGCAATACTTGACTTCAAATTATACTACAGAGCTACAGTAATAAAAATAGCATGGTATTGGCATAAAAGCTGACACATAGACCAGTGGAACCAAACAGAAGATACAGAAGGAAATCCACACACTTCTAGCCAATTGGTTTTCAACAAAAGGGCCAAAAAACATATGTTGGAGAAAAAAGACAGCCTTTTAAACAAATAGTGTTGGGAAAACTGGCTATTCATCTGTAGAAAAATAGAATTCAGTCCCAACCTCTCACCCTGCACAAGAGTCAACTCAAGATGGATCAAAGACATAAAAATTAGATCAGAGACCTGGAAATTAGTAGCGGAAGGAATAGGTCCAACATTCTAACATGTAGGCACAGGTAGAAACTGCCTCAATAAGACCCCCAAAGTTCCAAAAATTAAAACAAGAGTTAATAAGTGGGATGGCATTAACTAAAAAGTTTCTGTTCATCGAAGGAAACTATCATGAGTCTAAAAGAAAGCCTACAGAATGGAAGAAGATTTTTGCCAGCTACTACTCTTCTGATAGAGGACTAATATCTAGAATATACAAAGAACTTAAAAGACTTTAAGGGAGTGGGAAGAGGGAGAATGAATGAAGGAAATACTTCCATTCATGTTATGCACATATGTGAGAATACCAATAACAATCTCAATATCACTTATGGGGAAGGGGAGAAGGAGAGAGGGAGCTGGGGGGAAAGCTCGCCCAGCGCTGTGTGCCTGCACGCCGCTGCCAATATGAACTGCATTACGATGGGAGACTACAATGCACCAAGAAAGGCATTTTAAAAATAGAATGAAAAAAAGTGTTATTGATCTGTGAGTCTGGGTATATAGCTCAGTTGTAGGACACCTGCCTGGCTGCCTGAGCCCTGGGCTCTGTCCTAGCACTGAAAACAAAAAATGTATTGCTATAATTTGGGCAAGTAAAGCTAGCAATTGTTCTCTCTCTGTCTCCTCACTCTCTCTCCTCTCTCCTCTCTCTCTCCTCACTCTCTCTTCTCCCTTCTCTCTCTCTATCTACGCACTCTCTCACTCTCTCTCTCTCCTCTCTCTCTCTCTCCTCTCTCTCTCTCTCTCTCTCTCTCTCTCTCTCTCTCTCTCTCTCTCTCTCTCTCTCTCTCCTTTCTCTCTCCTCTCTCTCCCACCCTCTCTCGTGTGTGGGTGCTTCTATCCATGCACACGCACGTTTCTATCTAGCCGCAGTATGAGCGGCGTGTCAACAGGTCAGGAACAGTTGACCTTGCACAACCTTGATTTAACGCTCTTGTCAAACTCTAGTCTTTATCTCTAAGTCGTGGGTAAGTGTTGTCTAGCCTGTCTGTTGTGGATATGCACAGCTTGATTTTCAACATCCCAAGTTATTTTCCTTGATTACAATGATTTCTTGAATTTATCCCGCCTGTCCTGGGGACCCAGGAGGAATCAATCAAACCCAAAACAAGATTTAATACTTGGCCTCTTTTCAAAATCCCATTCTGTGCTTTAATTAACTACTCAAAGCAGCTAATCAAGTTCCTTAGCCTCTCATCCAGAATTATCTCTACCCTCTCTACATTTTTTAGGTAAGTGACAATAGAGATTTGCATATTAAAAGACAATTGCCAACTTCACAAAAACCTCTGTCTTTTCTTAGATTTTTTAATTTTTTTTTTTTTTTTTTTTTTTTTTTTTTTTTTTTTTTTTTTTTTTTTTTTTTTTTTTTTTTTGCGGTACTGGGGATTGACTCCAGGGGCATTCTACCTCTGAGCTACACCCCTAGTCTTATTTTTTTTAATTTTTTTATTTTTTTTGGTACTGGGGATTGAACTCAGGGGCATTCTACCTCCGAGCTATACCCCCAGCCCTATTTTTTATTCTTTATATTGAAACCGGGTCTCACTAAGTTGCGGAGTACCTCACTAGGTATCTGAGGCTGGCCATGAACTCAGATCCTCCAGTCTCAGCCTCCCGAATGCTGGGATTTCAAGTGTGGCCACAACGCCCGGCTAGATTTTCTAAATCTTTAATAGCCCAAATTTATGCCTAATACTAAAGCTATCCTCACTTTTGGGGAGAGGGAAAATTGTGATAGTGACTTACAAAAAAAGCACATCATTCAGAGGTTAAAGTATTTTTTTAATTGAAGTATAATCTGTATAACAAAATTAGATATTTTAAAGTAAATGATTCAATAAACTTGGCATAATTTCTGTTCTCATACTAGTCAACAAAGAAAGCTACAAATGCCTCTCTGATGATATAAATGTTCCCTTTGGAAATATAAGTAGCACCAAGGAAAAGTTTAAAAGAAAGCAGACACATCATCACATTCTAATAATACCTTTTAAAAGTAATTAAAAAGGAACTGGTAAAAATTGTGAAATACTGTATATAAAAATAATGAAATATGTCTTATATTCCAAAGTACTAATACTTTTGCCAATGAAATTGGTTATTTTTATATTCATTATCAGATCTTATTTTTTTATTATAGTATTTATAGAGGAAGACTGTTTTCTTTTTTTTTTTTTTTGGCAGTGCTGGGGGTTGAACTCAGGGGCATTCTACCTCCGAGCTACACCCCAAGCCCTATTTTTTTTATTCTTTCTTTCTTTCTTTTTTTTTTTTTTTGCGGTACTGGGGATTGAACTCAGGGGCATTCTACCTCCGAGCTACACCCCCAGCCCTATTTTTTTTTATTCTTTATTTTGAAACCGAGTCTCACTAAGTTGCGGAGGGCCTCACTAGGTAGCTGAGGCTGGCCGCGAACCCGGATCCTCCGGTCTCAGCCTCCCGAATGCTGGGATTACAAGCG
>PVLC010025956.1:7629-23225 GCA_004027655.1 Graphiurus murinus | reverse complement strand
GGTACTGGGGATTGAACTCAGGGGCATTCTACCTCTGAGCTACACCCCCAGCCCTATTTTTTTATTCTTTATTTTGAAACCGAGTCTCACTAAGTTGCAGAGTGCCTCACTAGGTAGCTGAGGCTGGCCGCGAACCCGGATCCTCCGGTCTCAGCCTCCCAAATGCTGGGATTACAAGCGTGCGCCACCACGCCCGGCTGAAAGGGCAGATTTTAAGAGCTTCTTACTCTTGCTTCAAGTACACGTTAATGGGCATCAAGAGAACCAGGTTTGGGGTGTTTCCCTGGACTTGCAGGGACATTTCGTTGCAAGAGCCCTCTCATTCCCTTCCCCTGCAGTGAATTACTCTCTGCTATAGACACAAGTTTATCTGAAGGGGAAGAAACGTTTCATTTTCCTATTGTGAATGTTTACCGATGGCATTCCTGGTTGACCCATTTCATTCCAAGGGAGGTTTGGAACAGGCCAAATCTTCCAAAGGAAGCTTGGAACCGGTCAAGTCTCCACGGGGGAGAAGAAAGGTAGGTCAAGCACATGGCAGTCAGGAAAGAAGGATGAACAAAGGATCAGAGAGTGAGCTCCAGGCCCAACCCTACCACGGAGGACTCAGTCACGCTTTTCGGCACGCAGCCCTCTCTGAGTCTACACTGCAGCAGCAGTTCCGAGTCAGCACGAGCTCTGCGTGAGCCCTTGGCTCTAGTTTCTACTCTGGCCCATGAGATTGTGAGAGGAGGATATGCACCCGTTCTCTCACTTCAGAGCTGTCCCCTGTGTAAGCGTAAATTGGGCAGGTCGGTCTACATGGATGATTGTCACTGTAACTGCTACCTCCGTGGGGCTGCCGGAGACAACGGAGGAGCCAGGCCGGCCTCATCCACACACTGCTGAGTGGCTGCCTACCGACCACAGGGTGCGGGAGCCCCATTTTTGCTACATGTATTTACCAATTATCAGATGACAGCCCTACTGGTACGTGTGTTGCTGTGCAGGTCCCAATGCTGTTCAGACAGCTACAGAAATTAAAACTGAGTTTACATACAGGTAGAGGTAGTTTAGTAGATTAAAGAGAAATCAGCAAATACTTTTTTTAAAAGGCCATGCATACATTTAAGAAAAGACACAAACAATTCCTCATTTAAATATGAGTGAAACATATTCTTTTGGCAAGAGAACCACTTAGTAAGATAAAGATATGCCCCCAATACTGTTACTTTTTATTCTAATATCATGCAGATATATATGTACATATATATGCATAATTTTATTTTTTTTAGTAGCTAAAATTGAACATTGCCACACTGTCACTATAATGGAGGGAACTTTTCAACGATTGCCTCTCTTACTGCATGGCTGTATCATCCTGTTACATCCTGTTACAGTCTACTGGGCACAAGGGGGCACTGAGAGAGTGAACAATTCCGTCTACCATAGTGGAACTACCATATATCTAGGTAAGCACTCCTCACTACCAGAATTGTAGCAGTTGCTTTGTTCTTTTTTTTTTTTCTTTCTTTGTCTCTATTTTTAATACCAATAAGAAATGTGCCCAGCTACTTTGCTTTCCTGGAGAAAAACTCATCCAGCCCATACACAGCATCCTCCTAACTGGGCTTTTCTAAGAGTGCACGCCCATCTCCTCATGCTTCACTAACACGCCATACATTTGTGGCAAGGGTCTACCAGTTGCCTATCCGATACTCATATGCACCAAATCCCTGTGTTGTTGGGGGCAGCGACAAACTGCATTTCCTAACCTCTCTGGAAGGTCAGGATAAGATAGAAGAGGAAGTCATTGCGGGGGACATCTGGGGAGTTCCCCAAAGAGGGGCTTGAAGTGTTTTCTCCTCTCCTCCTCTTTCCTGCATACAGAATAGAAGCTATGACTGGCGTGTGGCAGCCACCAGTTCTGAGGCGACCTTGTGGGAGCTGCATGGGAATGATGGCAAAACAGGAAGGAAGAACAAGCGTAGGACCTCAGTGGGGCCAGGAACCTTCCATTTCATCCTTGTGCTGCCTCCTTCCAGCCTTCACATTAAGTGAAAGAGGAAAAATCTAATCTGGTTTAATTCCCTATGATGTGGGACTCTGGCTTTAAGATAAAAGTTTTGAAAATTCAATGCCCAAATGATACATCCAAAAAATATCATGATTAGCCATGGAGATTCGTTCATTACATGGAGCAAAAGAATTGGACCAAAAGAAATATTTCAGTGAGCTATCTAGTCCCAGCAAAGATAATACACTACTCTGGAAAGACATGAGCTAAAATATATTTTAAATATCTTTTCAATTTAATTAGGCCAATATAAAGTGTCAGCAGGTGTTTCCTACAGGGAGGTCTGGAAATGCATCAAAATAAATTGCACTTCTCTAAAATATCGTTGTTTCATTTGCAAAGGCAACTGCCCTTGTTACATCACCCACTGGACGCTGCCAGCCACAGTGTGGAAAGAACACGGGGATCCCTGTAAAGTGCCCTCCCTCCGCGGTTCACTGGCCTGGGCAGGCAGCTACACCTTTAAGAAGCTCCCTTCTCAGCACCCTGGTCAGCAGCCTCACCCTGAACTTCCCCACACCAGCACCCTCAGGGACCTAGTCACCAGTCCTTCTGGCAAAGACAGGAGAAGCCAAATATCCAAAAGCAGTTCCTTCTAGGGAGTTATCATGGGCTTATGAGTGCATTTTGCCCCCCAAAACTATTTTCATCACATTGGTTAATTTAATTTTTTAAAAAATTTCTCTAAAATCTGTACTGCTACTTGCATTCTATCTTAGAGGATAGAAAATTTAGTCTGGGATCAAAAGTAAATGAGTATAAATATTTTAGGAATGTGAATCTTTATCAAAGTTTGGTGATATGTTTTTGGGAGTCTGACAAACGAATGTTCTTATTGCAAAAAAATTAGTCATTTGCTTTACAGAATAAAGGAGAATGAAGTTTCAAATATTATATGAGATCAAATGGAATATTCTCTTCTACAAAATAAATTATAGAAATTTTATGTAAAGTTTATATAAATTAGAAATATTATATGTCATAATTTATTTTTAAGAAGTAGCTCACTTTATTATAGAATTCATAACAATTTATTAAGAATCATCTCAGGGAAAAGGGGAATGAGTTTCCTGGGAAAATAGTCTCTGGTTTCTCCCAGGTGGGGCCTCTCCCCTGGAATCTATGTGCAGAAGCACGCGACAGTTGGCAGTTGGAGCATGTCGTCCTGCAGCTGAGTCCACTCTGGCTGAAGTCAGGATCCAGGGAGTTGGTTCTGTCCACCTCATCTCTCTGGCTTCTCTGGAGCAATTCTGTTGCTTAATAGTCCGGGACGTCTCTGCCCCCCTCTCTTGGGCAACTCTACTGCCTCCAGAGGCCAGCACACAGCAGCAACAGGTGCAGGTAGCAATCTTCCCGGTGACCCACCTCCAGCCCTTCCTGTCATCCCGGATCTGGCTGGGGGACCTCAGGACCATGCTGGGGGGCTTCACTGGGAGTGGGGGTCCTCCTCAGCAGGCAGCTCAGGGGAACGGCAGGTAGGCTGTCTTCTGCCCTTCTTCCTGGACTGTGTGTCCTCCTTAGAGGACAGGAACCAGAAGGCATGAAGGTCTAGCTCACTGGCCCTCCTCTTGGGCTGCAGAGGGAAGGGAGAAGGGTCTTCTGGGGACGGAGGTGGTGTGATGCCCAGAACCTCGGGCCCAGCCTGGAAGGTGCCCCCCTCCCCCGCCCCGTGGCTCACATGGCGTCGGATCGGAAGGTATGTCCTCATTGCATTGTCAAACATCCCGTTCACCACTGACAGCCAGGTCCCCAGGCAGTGCGTGACTCTCAGGATTGCGGGGTTCGGGATTTTGGGGAGCAGCTCCTAGGAGGAGGTGACTGCTCCAGGATTTCATCAGCGGTGGCCCTACATCTGGTTAACAGTCAATAAGCTGTTGAGGACGATTTGTGGGGGACAGTGGCGTGAGGGTGCACCAAGCACCTTCCCTGCAGCACCTTCTCCTGCGGCTGCTCCCAGGCGAGGCTAGTGAGAGGGACACAGCCTACGAGCATAAAGTAGAGGACGACCCAAGGCTACAGAGGTCTACCTCAGGGCCATGTCCTTGGCTCTTGAAGACCTCTGGGGTGCAGTAGCAGGGAGTGCCACGGAGTGGTCAGCTTGTGCCCAGCCTTGGAGCACCAGCTCAGCCTAATGTCAATGACTTCCACTTTCCCTTCTGAGTCCTGGAGGATGTTAAGCAGCTTCAGGTCCGTGTGCAGGATGCCTCTCTCATGGAAGTAGCACACTGCACTCACAACTTGCCGAACAGCCTCTGCCCCTCCTCCTCCTCCCAGCTCCTTGACTCCCAGATGTGATGTAGCAGCAACTCTCCCCTCCCCCACCCTGGTCATGTGCTCTATCTTCTGGTGGAAGAAGTTGGCTCAGTCTATGATTTCAAACAGCTGGACAACGTTCGGTGCTCCACTGCCCTCATGATATGCTAGCAATTTCGGATCCAACTAAGAGGTTGTTCCTAAACAAAGGCATGACCTTCACAGCCACTTTGGTCCCGTGAGGATATGGCAGGCCAGTGTGACCCGGGCAAAACTGTCCTTGCCAATGTACCTCAGGACCAGATACTTGTCCATGAGGCTATCCTCACAGGGAGAGCTGGACGTGAGGCCTGGCCTGGCCTCTACTCTCTCTCCTAGCACTGTCCATTGAAAGCCACAGTAGCAACTAACGATGCTAACTAACAAAACAAAACAACAACAAACAAAAGTACAGCAAAACAACAAACCCAAGCAAACACACACACACAAAACAACAAAGTCAAAAGCCCAAACCAACAAATCAGACCAAAGTCACCAGTCCACCAAAGTGCTAACTATCTTGGAGTGTGACAGGTCACCACCAAGAGCTCCCTGTGCTAATGGACAAAAGCCAGCGGTGGCGAGGGCCTTGTGTAGCTGATCCTGGAGACGCCCAGGCAATGGCTCCCTGCGAGCTCACACGGCCAAATCATGACTGCGTACGGCCCACTGGGTCATCTCACTTTTGGGCTCCCAAGACCTTTTCTACTTTAATAAGAAGATTAAGAAGTACTCAAGAAACTTTTTGCTTTGGTGGGTTGTGGAGGTTGATGTTTACTTGTTTAGAAATTAAAATTTGTAGGACGTTTTAATGTTTTTTCATTTAGAATCAAAAAATCTAATAACTTTTGGCTTTTAAAGACCTCATTATATCATAAGGCATATTTTTATACAGACTTTGCATTGCTTAAAAAAATCTTTAACTTCAAAATGCCTTCATATATCCAAAGAACATCACATGGCTTATGAGAAATACATCATTTTGTACTGTGATTTCTTTAAAAAGGTAGTAGATTAATATTCTCTCAGTCAGCTGAGCTCTTTCCAGGGACAAAATCTTGTAAATTGCGGAGTTGAAATTACACACAAAGAATTGGTTTTCAATTTAAAATATAACTAAGTTCTGAACAGGCTATATTAAGTAGGACTTTAAAGTTTCGGGTTGGGGGTGGGGAGTTCTTTTAAAGTAAGAGAGGAAGCATCTGTCATAGAAGACAGCCAGCCAGGAGCTGGTGCCATCCCTACAGGTGATTTCCCCGGTGTCCCTCTAGTCTTCGAATCCATAGGTCAAATCTCATACCTTGACAGTAGCTATGAACAGCGTATGCATGGAGGTTTCCTAAGGTTAAATGGAAAAATACTCATGTATACATTGAAGAGAGTAACATAAATATTTTCACATTAATAATATTTTGGACATCTCTTCCAGTGATGATTAAACATCTATTTATTGAAGAGACATTAACAGAACCGCCCCCCCCCCATGCACGCTTTGTTCCCAGGTGAAGAAATTAGAAGAAAGATGTTTCTCACAACAGGCAGAAGTGAATATGTTCCTCGTGACCACTCTTCGAGCTCACCGTTTGATTCCATGAGACACTGGCTAAGCACACGTAGCCTGCAGACCAGCAGCAGCAGCATGACTTGGAACTTGTTGGACATGCAGAATCTCGGGTCCCACCTCAATGCTGCCAAGTCGAACTTTCAGAGGGTTCATCAGGGACCAACAGATGCTTTGACATTGGAGAACGCTGGGTTTAGGCTACATTAGTACCTAATGGAGTCACCATTACTTATTTATTTACATACTTATTTATTTACTTACCTATTTATTTATTTTTCACAAAGAACTTTTGTTTTTACTCCAGATTCCACAATCTCCTTCTCTCTTTTCTCCCACAAGCTGTTTCTCCCTCTTTTGGTAATGGGGAGTGAATCCAAGGGCACTCTACCTCTGAGCTATACCCCCAGCCCCTTTTATTTTTATTTTTATCTTTATACTCTTATTGACTTTTTTCTTTAGAAGTCAGGTGATAATGCAATTAGAATGTCTTGGCTTTCTGAATATGAATGTTACCAAAATGCAGGTTAATGCCCGAAGTATAATTTTGCACTGAACTTAACCCGAAGTTTAAAGTCTGACTTAACCTGACTTTAAAGCCTCACCCTCTGTCTGATGAGGTTTGACTATTTCCCTTAATCCTCTGGACCAGGCCATCAATTAATATAAATTAACATTTGGGATGCTTGATATTAAAACTAGCATAAGTAAGCTCCAGAAAACAGGAAGAAACACATTATAATTCCCCACCCATCCTCCTTCACGACTAGGAGTAGTTCAGATTCTTCTTTGAGCTGGGCATGGTGGCACACAGGAGGATTACAGGTTAGAGGCCAGTCTCACAAATTTAGCTAGGCCCTGAACAGTTTAGTGAGACCCAGTTTCAAAATTTAAAAATAAAGTAAAATAACGCTGTGGAGCTCGTAGGTAGACTGCCCCTGGGTTCAGTTCCAGTCTCTCTCTCTCTCTCTCTCTCTCTCTCTCTCTCTCTCTCTCTCTTTCTCTCTCTCTCTCTCTCTCTCTCTCTTTCTCTCTCTCTCTCTCTCTGTTTGTCTCTCTCTCTCCCTCTCTCTCTTCCTCTCCCTCCCACTCCCTCCTTTGAGCAGTTACTTAGTGAGGCCCTGTGAAAGAAAGAAAAAGAAGGAAGGAAAATAAGAAGAGAGTGAGGAAGTAAAGAAAGGAGGAAGGGAGAAATGGAGGGAGAGAGGAAGGGAAAAAAAAAAAGAGAAGATGGGGCTAGAAGCGTAGCACAGAGGTAACACCACTGGGTTCATTCCCCCGTACCATACACATGCGAAAAATGGTTTTCCTTTGATTTCTTCTTTTGGTCTTGCTTTGCTATTTTTAAGTTTATCTTTCATAAAAATTGTACAACACACACACACACACACACACACCACACACACATACACACACACACACATTCCTACATACTCTGATACTCTGTAGGAATGGCGTGAGGGATTCTTGATGGCCATGTTTTACTGTTCTCTATTTTTACTTTAAATGTAAACTTGAGAACCTGTCCCCATGTCAGCTGCTTGGAAAACTGTACTAAGACTATTAGGTTCACAGCACTTTCTTACTCTATAAACTTGATTTGTGTTGGTGAGTCTAGCCATGATTAAAAACATTCACACAAGCTGGGCATGGTGGCGCACACTTATAATCCCAGTACTTGGGAGGCTGAAACAGGAGAATCAGAATCGCAGGTTCGAGGACAGCCTCAGCAAATAGTGAGATTCATCAACCTAGCAAGACCCTGTTTCAAAATAAAAATAAAACAGGGCTGGGAGTGTAGCTCAGAGGTAGAATGTCTCTGGGTTAAATCCCCAGTGCCACACACAGGAAAAAAAAATACATTCACACAATAGTCAGGCCCCATCATTGATGATAGTGTTAATGCATTATAAAAGAATCATATAACTCAGTGTGGTAGGAAATTAAAGATGAATGCTTAAATATTTATTACCTGGTCTGGAGAGGAAATGGGGATGTTGGTAAGAAAGATGATAAAGAAGAATGAACGTGAGACAGGGAAATATTACTGGAATGTTGAAGTTGCAAATGAAACCATGGAAGCCAGGATATGCGAGAGTTAAGGCTCCCATTGCTCCTGTAACTCTGCCCCTGGTGTTGGGCACGCCAGTTACGGGGAGATCTTTCATTACCAGATCTCACAATGCTTAGCGACAGAGCCCACTTAGGATAGCAATGAAGAAGCACATGGCTCCTTATGGAATGAGCTCGGAATACATCGAAAGGTTAACAACTGGTATAACAAGGTACCTTTTCCTATAAAAGTTTAACGTTAATTATAAAATCGGACAACATCGTTAGAGCGTAAAATATGTAATACACAAGGCAACGCTCCCAGGGGCATGGTTGATGTACAGGGTGTTCACCAGGGAATTCTCCCAGCTTCAGTGTAAAAACGTAGAAATAACTTTTCTCTTTGGGAAACATACAAAAGTTAGTTAATGTAGAAAAAGGTCATAGTCTTAACTTTGCTTTATATAAGAATTAATTTCAAGGGATATAGACTATATACTAACCATCCAATATGGGGTAAGACACATAGAATAACAATATACTAACCATCCAAAATGGGTAGGAAAACTAGAATAACAAATGATTCCTTCCTGTCCTCTTCCCCCTCCTTCAAATATTCTGGCTGATTTTGGAAAGTTGTGTATTATCTTTTTTCATATTTATCTTCCTAATGATGTTCATTTTTTTTTTTTCTAGTACTGAGGATTGAACCCAGGGACATTCTATCTCCAAGCTCCATCCTCAGCCCTATTTTATTTTTTACTTTGAAACAGGATCTTGCTAAGTTGCTGAGGCTGTCCTCAAACCTGCAATCTTCCTGTCTCAGCCTCCAAAATATTGAAATTACAGGTGTGCGCCACCACACCCAGCTGATGTTTATTCTTTATGAGTAAATGTTTCTCTAATCATATTTAAGGGGGAAAAAAATCAGTGCAAGTATGTGTCCACTTGGGGATTCTTTAAAAAGCAAGGTAAGAAAAAAAAGTGAAATATCATCTGTAAAATGACCACTCCCCCCGCCCCCTCCCCACACACACCATGAAGATATAATAGAATTTGAACAGGAAGGGTGAGCAGTGTAGACAAGTCAATTTCGGGGTTATTAAGACATTGCTGAAGCTTTGGGCTGGCTGAAGTTTGAAGAGCAAATTAATCCTTCCAGGAGTGGCTGCATAATTAGTGGGGCTCCGTGTGAAATAAAAACAACTAAAGAATTTCAAGATGGTGATAGTGGCACTTTAAAGCAACCAAGGACACTCGTCTTCTCTGACTTGCTTATGGCTGTCATCATCACGACTACTTTTCTTGTCCATTTGTGTCTAACCTTCATCCTGCCACTGGCCTATAAATTCCTTGTGGGCAGAGACTATGGTGAGGACGTGGGCTCCGGAGTCAGATGAACCTGCCTTAGATTCTCCACACCCACCGCCTTTTAGTTGAATGACCTTTCACATTGCTTAATTTCTCTGAGATGAGATTTCCTTTTCTTACCCATAAAATGGAGATAATGGTAACGTCTTCGGCTCAGCATTTGCCGTGAGGAAAAAGTAATATAAACCACAGGGTTTGACCTATGCTATAGGGAGTACCTACTTAAGTACTCAAAATGCGGGCTGTTCTGAATTTTCTTGTTTGAAGGATTATAGTGAGATCATGGATAAAACTTTGAAATGTCCAACACTGTCGGATTAGTTAAAGATAGTACAGACTAGGGTGTAGCTCAGTGGTAGAGTGCTTGACTAATATAGGTTCGATACCTAGAATCAAAAAAAAAAAAAGGAGGAGGGGTGATAGGTTAATGTGCTGGCACGATCCAGTTGCTGCTGTGGCTCTCTGCGTATTTGCATGGAGTGCATTAAATGCCTAAAGTGGACCACACCGGCCAGCAGCACCCAAGCCTGGTTAGCAATGCGAATGCTTTTTTTTTCTTTTTTCCCCTGGCACTGGGCAATGCAGATTCCTGGGCCCCAGACCTACGAAATCAGGAACTCTGGGGAGAATCACCTGATTACCCAAGCTGTGCCAAGCTCTTCAGGTGGTTCGATGGGCTCTCGAGTGGGACAGTAACGGATCTGCAACCTCATGAGCTCGGTCTGTGAGCTGCAGCACAACGTCTTCTAAACTGTATTTTTATGGAAGTTCAAAAGCGAAGTACAGAAGAGTTCCCGGACAGATTTCCGTGAGGCCCATTTCTCCACTCTGGCGGATTTCAAGAGGGTCTTCCTCCTTCCTCCGGCCAAGGCTGGAATCACGCTGACTCCGAAGTCATTTTGCCTTTGGGGACAGGGGCTTACAGAGATTTTCCTTTACACTTTTTTGACCTTTGACACTGTTCAAATTTTTAAAGGTGTACATTTGCATATGTATATTCTATGTACCTATGCATATACTTCTCACTTGGTTAAAATACGTTTTAAATGTATCTTTTGGAATATTCAAATATTATTTTATTAGCTAATGTCTTATTTGGAAATGAGTATATTTTAAAGTAAGCAAACACAACCTAAATGTAAAAAAAATTAAAAACAAAAAATGCCCAGCCCTAGTTAATTCGAATAAGGCCAGAAGAAAAGGTGTTTGAGAATCCAGCAGAACAGTGAGGGCTGCTCTTCAAAGAGCAGAAAACAAGCACAGCCTCTGGGTTCCCAGCCTGTGGAGCAGAGCCAGCCCCTTTTGCCTGGGGAAATCCTGACAGCGGGGCCTCTAATTTCATGAAATAAGCCAGGTTGACCTCGCAAAGTGTTGGCAAGGAAATTACCCAGGAGTGAGGGCACTTCACACAACTCTCTCTTTGGGTTTTCATTCTTTTAGGGTTGGTTTCCATGGAAATCTACACCTGCCAGCTCCCTGGGGTCTGTAAGTCCGAGGTCTTTGAGGAGTCCGGGAGGAGGAATGGGAGGACAATGCAGATTTTCCAGGCTCCTTTCACCAAGTGATTTTGCTTATGGCGTTTTGAGAAGCCTGCTTGTGAGACTGTGAAGAAATTCTACCTCGCAATAGCCCCTTTATTTACTGAGTTCTCGCCTTGGGGAACCTTGAAAACATTAGATACTAGGGCATGGGTGACAGTTATCGTGTGCGCAGATACAACTTTGGGTCAAATGCACGAACAGCATTGTTTCTGGAATGTTTGGGTCGTGATAAGAGTCCATTATATTTACAGGGAGAAATTCTTACTCAAAGAACCCAGGGACCTTTAAATCTTTAAAACTTGCCTTCAGCCAAAGAACGCACATATTTACTATTTCCAAGGCAGAGTGTTGCAGTCACTGAGACAGGTGGTCAGCAGCTGGGAAGCCTGAGCTCAGCCAGGTGACCTCGGAAAGCCCCCTTTGGAGCAAGAACCATGTCAAGTGTAGTCACAGTGGAGGGGTCTGTGCTGGCCCCTGTGAGACAGGATCCTGAGGAGACCATGGCGCTGTGCCTCCCTTCTCTTCCAAGGTGAACATGCTTGAGAAAGGATTGCATACAGCCCTCCCCCACTGGGAGGGGAGGGGGTGACAGGCTCGCTCAGGGGTGTCAGTCAACAGTGACCAAGCTCTGTTTG
Organism: Graphiurus murinus; assembly: GCA_004027655.1. Lineage (NCBI taxonomy): Eukaryota > Metazoa > Chordata > Mammalia > Rodentia > Gliridae > Graphiurus > Graphiurus murinus. Next base: position 11,717 of record PVLC010025956.1, on the reverse strand, counting down.
TGGATTCCTTTGGGGGAGAGTATGAACTGATAAAAAAATAAATAAAAGAAGCAAGCACCTGAAAGGCCTTACAACTGCTTAGGAACACACAGCATATGACCCTGCCTAACTTTTTCAAAAGACGGGCGCTTTTGTTGCTTTTTATTTAACAAAAGTAGCCTTGCTTCTGCAACACTATTTTAACATTGACCCATAGGTTCAAGGTGAGGCTGGCATATATATTTAAATTTTGGTATCATGTGTATTTTTTTTTTATGTGTGTGGTACTGGGGATTGAAGAGAGGGGAGTCTACCTCTGAGCTACACCCCTAGCCCTATTTTACTTTTTTATTCTTAAATAGGTCTTGCTAGATGGGTATGGTGGCACAGTCCTGTAATCCCAGTACTTGGGAGGCTGAGATGGGAGGATCTCAGGTTCGCAGCTAGCTTCAACAACTTAGCAAGACTCTCAGCAACTTAGTGGGACTCTGTTTCAAAACCCAGTACCTATTTCAATACCCAGTACCACACACACACACACACACACACACACACAAAAGAAAGGGGGGGGGAGGGAGGGAGGGAAGGATCTTGCAAAGCCATGTGTGGTGGCATACATCTGGAATCACAGAACTTAGAAGACTGAGACAGGAGGATTGCAAGGTTCGAGGCCAGTCTCAATAAGTTAGGGAGACTCTGTTTCAAAATTAAACAAACAAACAAAACACATATAAAAATAGGGCTGGAGGTGTAGCTCAAAGGTAGAATGCCACTGGGTTCCATTCACAGTAAAAAAAAAAAAAAAAAAAAAAAAAAAAAAAAAAAAAAAAAAAAAAAAAAAAAAAAAAAAAAAAAAAAAAAAAAAAAAAAAAAAAAAAAAAAAAAAAAAAAAAAAAAAAAAAAAAAAAAAATGGCCAAAGGACTTGACTAGGTCTTTCTCCAAAAATAGATATGCACACAAAATTACTAATCATTACAGAAATGAAAGTGTAAACTGTAATGACAGAGTATCCTATACCTATACCCATTAGGATGGCTACTATAAAAAAAAAAAAAGCCCACAAAATCACAAGTATTGTTGAGGACGTAGAGAAATCTGAACCTTGCGCACCATTAGTGGAAATATAAAATGGTATAACCATTATGGAAAAAAGAATGGAGTTCCTTATTAAAACCCAAATACCACATGATCCAGCAATTCTACTTCTGGGTCTGTGTCCCAAAGAACTATCAGCAGAGTCTGGAAGAGAGATTTTTCCACCATCTTTATTTCACAGTGATTGATGTGAGGCAGCACCCCAAGTGTTCAACCCTGGATAAGTGCATAAGTGAAGTAATACACACATTCATGGAATAGTATCAAAACTTTAAGAACAGGGAACGTCTGGCATATGCTACAATACGGCTGAACCCCGAAACTTGGGGGAAATCATTTAGTCACAAAAAGATAAATATTGTATAGTGCCACTTATGTGTGATTCTTAGAGTAGTCAGAATCATAAAGATGGGGAGTAGGAGGTGGTTGATGGCAGAGAACTAGGTCAGGGAGGATAAGAAGTTTTTGTTGTTGTATTGTTTTGTTTTTGTGGTACTGGAGATTGAACCCAGAGGCATTCTACCTCACTGTGCTCTCAGCCCTATTTTTTTTTTTGTTTTGAAAATATTTTCTAATGTACATTTAAATTTTTTTTCTTATGTATTTGAGGGCTTTTTTTTTCATACAGGGGATTGACTATTTGGGGATTTTTTTAAGTGTTTGGTTCAGGACTTGCAATACAAATCTTAATTTATTATACTTAATTAGATTCTCTATACTATACTAAGTGTAGATTCATATTAAACTAATTCTCTATACTATACTAAATTTAAATTAAACTAAATTAATTCTCACAAAATATAGAAACATTACAATATAGCCCCATTTCTTTCTCCCTATGTTTTTCTCTTTTTTAGATGTATAACATATTTACATGTTATAATTAGAGTAATGCAGTTTTATAAGTCTTATTTTATGTATAATTTAAGAAGTCATGGTCTTTTGGATTTATCTGTGTGTGTACCTTTTATAAAGGCTCATTTTTTCTTCATGTGGATTCTAGTTACCACTTAGTACAATTTATTTTCAGCCTGAAGAACTTCCCTTAGTGTCTATTGTGAGACAGGTTGGCTAGCAACAACAGGACTCAATATTTGTTGATCTGGGAATGTGTTTATTTCACCTCCACTTTTGAAGGATAGTTTTAGTGGATTTAGAATTCTTAGTTGACAGTCATGTATTCTTTCAGGATTGTGAATGTCATCCCAGTGCTTTCTGGTCCCCTTTGTTTTGAAAGAGAAGTCCGCTGTTAATCATGGTGCTCTTGCCCTGAATGTGATGCGTCATCCTTCTCTTGTTCGTTTTAAGATTTTCTTTGTCTTTGGACTTCAACAGTTTGACGGTGATGTGTCTAGGTGTGGCTTTATTTGTATCTATGCTACTTGGAGTCATCCAGCATATTGCATCTGGAGATTAGTTTTTCATCAAATTTGGAAACGATTTGGCAATTATTTCTTCATATATTTTTTCTGAGATTTCCTTTCTCTTCTTCTTCTGAGACTTCTAACATGTATATGTTGGTATGATTGATAGTGTCAAATTGATATATTGATAGTTGGTTGATTGATAGTATCCCACATGATTGACTAAATCTTCCAGAGATAGTCTCCGAGGTTGTTCTCATTTTTTTCCATCTCTTTTCTTTTGATTTTTATGCTTGAATATTTCTGTTACCTGTCTTCAAGTACACTGATATTTATTTCTGTGGTCTCAACTCTGCTGTTAATCCCCTGTAGTGATGCTATACTTCAGTTACTTTACTCTTCAATTTTTCACTTAGTTATTTTGCATAATTTATTTTTCCTTACTAAGACTCTATTTGTCAATAATATAGACTGTCCTTTAATTCTTTCAAAGTTACATTTAATTATTTGAGTGTTTAATAGCTCTTTGAAGTCCTCACCTGCTGATCCAACGACTGGACCCCTCAGTAGCTACTGAGTAGATACTGTTAACTTAATCTTTTTCCCTGAACATAGGTCATATTTTCTTTTTCTTCATATTTCTCACAATTTTTTTTGTCGGAACCTGGACATTTTAGATAATATCTTGTAGCATCTCAGGATTTCTATTTTTTCGTGTTAGAAGTTATGGTTGTCACTCTTTTATTGTTTGCTTAGTAATTTCCATGAATGAATTCTGTTTGGTCTGTCTTCCCCAGGAAGAGCCTACTCATGTCTTTGCTCAGATTTTTCTTGCTTTTGATCTTGCATTTATTTGTTGAGCCTAGCTTCCTTGAGATTGCTCTTGTATCAGCATAGATAAGTGATTGGTCAGAGGTCTTATTGAGAAACCCTGAACAGCAATGCTTCCACCATCTGCTGATGCACCTGTGCTCGGACTGGGGAATGCATTAAAAGGTCAGGTGGTGTAGATGATTTCCATGGCTTTTGCTTTCTAAGTGTGCAAAACCTCACAGTCAGACAGAATGGGCACATAGCTAAAGACTTTTCCAGTCTCTCCTAAGTACACCACTCTTCCAGATGACCAGAGATAGCTTGGAGCTTATCAAAGCCCTCGATGGCTATCTCATCCCTGGCTTTTCCTGTTAAATTCCTTTCCCCCACCAGGATTGCAGCTTTAGGTTAGTTGTAATGTTGGCCTTCCTTTCTTGTTTGCTACAGATCATATTATTTTCCAAAACCCTTAGGTATGGGATGCTTTTTCTATACTCTGTTCCAAACCAAATCATCTGTCTCCTTCCAGCACTGAAGTCTCTGGTTGTCTCAACTTGCCACACACTAGCAGCACTTCCTCACTGACTGCCATGGGCCACGTGGGCAGGGGGGTGGGAGCCTCCCCAGGCTCAAGGGCCAGAGGTTTTCATGTTTCTTACCCAAGGTTCTGTAGGGTTTTTTCTTCTTAAATAATCCTGTGTTTGTTTTATATCATTGACAGATTGATTCTGAGAGTTACCATTGTCTTTTTCAGAATTTGCCATTCTCTTTACTTCTTTTTTTTTTTTTTTTTTTTTTTTTTTTTTTTTTTTTTTTTTTTTTTTTTTTTTTTTTTT
>PVLC010025955.1:0-23173 GCA_004027655.1 Graphiurus murinus | reverse complement strand
CAAAACAAAACAAAAAACAAAAAACAAAAAAACAAAACCCAGCTCTTGAATTTCATCATATTTCCTTTCTTTTATTTTATTTATTTATTTTGGGTGGTAGTGGGAATGGAACCTAGAGGCATTCTACCTCTGAGCCACACCCCAAGCCCTATTTTATTCTTTTATTTTGAAATGGGGTTGTACTCAGTTGCTGAGGCTGACCACAAACCTGCAATCCTCCTGTCTGAGCCTCCCAAGCACTGGGATTACAAGTGTACACCACCACACCTGGCCATTTCCTGTGTTTTGAAAGTCTAGAGGAGCCAAAAATGTTTCAGCTATTCTGATAATATTTTAACCAAATTAGATCTGTTGAAAAGAACACAGGCATTAGCGACCAGTCTTTCTGCAGAGAGGAGTGCTAATGGATTCTAGGGTCACCAGGGTTCTGAGAATGCATTTTCTGCCTGTCTTTTGTTTTTGCTTTTTGGTGCACAGTTGTAATTATCCTTTGCTCCGGTTTTCTGTAATGGTCAATCTGAGAATATAAATGACAATCAAATTGAGTTCTTCCTGCTGGGCAAAGCCTTTCCCGTTGGACAAAAGTGATAAGTGACTATTTCACTCCTACTCTAGTTTTGTTAAGTTATGATGTCCAAAAGTCATGAATGGGCTTCTAGTTTCCTAAATCACCTGAGGGAAGAGAGAGGTTTGCTTAGAGGGAGTGTGGCTGGTAGGGACCGCAGTTGGCTGGTGCCAGGTGAACCGTGTGCCATGGACCAGCAATGCTGGGGAGGACCAGGTCTGCCCAACCCTGAGAAGAATGTGCAGATGCTCTGAGGGGCTCCCCTCTGTCCTGCAGACCATTCCATCTCCCCAAATGCAGAGGGTCCTAGTCTCAGGCCCCCTGAGAGCCTCCTCCATCCTGCTTACTTCCTTGGGTCCCCGACTCCCACATCCAGAGGACCAGGCATGGTGTTGTGATGGGATATCCCCCCCCCCCATGGTCACTTCATCATCCCCGTACCTTTGATGTCCAGCATAGGAGAGGTGTTGAAGGTAGAAACCATCTACTTGTCAATAGGAGGTAGGAGAGAGGAAATAAAAGCTAGGTAGACAGGAGACAAAAGGAAGAACAAGGAAACTATAACTTCAGAAGTTGTATGCTAAGGTCCACACACACCATCTCCTCCCAAGCTATTTCTCTCTCCCAAGCCCATCACTCCCAAATTTCTGAGAAACCTACAGATCTTCACTCACAGTCTTAGTTACCATAAATCCATTTGCTTATGAAAACTACCCTGTTGATTAGTCTGCAAAATAAATAGATTAAGCAAGGAGATATGGTTCTTTTGTGTGTGTTTGTGGCACTGGGGATTGAACCCAGGGGTATTCTGCCTCTAAGCTACACTGCCAGTCATTATTTTATTTTTATTCTGAAACAGGGTCTCACTAAGTTGTGGAGGACCCTGCTTAGTTGCTGAAGCTGGCCACGAACCTGCCATCCTTCTGTCTCAGCCTCCCAAGTTCTGGGATTAGAGGTGTGTACCATCACACCTAGCTGAGATATGGTGTTTTAAGAAACCTGTACCTTAGGATATTTACCAATGTTATTTAGTGAGCAGGTAATGGAGACCACATTGGTGTAAAGACCTAGGAGTTTCCAGACCACTGTAAACCTTCTTGTGATCACAAGACTGGTATGATCCCCACAAGCCTTGACATACCCACCCTGAAAAGTTTGGGGGACGAAGGAGATGGGAGATGGCCCGACAGCAGTATAGGCTTTATTGGGATAAGACCTGGGGAGGGGTCTCCAGGAAGGGTTGGAGCTCATGTCTGCTTATGGACTAGAAGTTTATAAAGGATGTTTGAGGAGAGACAGACTCTACAGGGAGAGGGAATGGGAGTTCGCTGTTGCCAGTGGGGGGTTAAGGGGAAGAGTTGATTAACTGTTGCTCGGGAGGCTCTTTACAGGGGGTTAAGCAGGGTGGTGGGGCTTTCCTGTAGCAGGGGGTGCGATAAGCAAGGGGCTTGTGGGTGAGTCTTAGGCAAGATAGTGGGGACATTTCGGGGAGCAGGGGAAGGGTGTACTGAGGTTCTCACACAGCCTTCACCAAGAGCCCAGGACTCCAAAGGCAGCTCTGACTCACCAGAGTGCCCGCGCATTCTCTCTTGAATGTGTATTCCTTGCTTCCCCCAATAGGTCTCTGTGCCTTTAACTGACATACCCTTAAATTCATTTCTGCATCCCTGCATCCCTATCTCAGTTTTCAAGTGTAAGTTTTGGAGGAGGAAACTCTGTCAAAAATGGAACATGATGTTTGTGTACAACTGATTGGCATTCAGAGTGAACCCATCTCTTGTCAGCAAACTCATCCCTTCTTATCAACTTATCATCAACATTGGATGTGACAAGGGTGGCTGTCGAGGAGCCCGTCAGACTCTGAACAATGTGTTTGTCAATGGAGTAAACCCGTGAGTGGAAATGAGAACCTACATTGCTATGTTAAATGTTAGCAGATGTGCCACACTTAGGCATGCCCACTGAACTCTGTCTAGAGAAGTTTCCTTCTTTCTCTCCCTGGAGCACAAGGCACCTACTACCTACACCCTGTCCACACCCAGGGTTGACTATCGCCAGTTCAGCAGAGGACATGTAAGGAGATCCCCAGGATTTCCGATACAGCTATACAAAGAAGTGAGGAAGGAGCGTGGATATGTATGCGAAGTCCCTCGTGCCCCATTAAATCAAAGGAAATGGAGCTCAGCATTTCCATCTATAAATAGCTTTGCATCCACGTGACTATATACGCATTTCCTTTGAGTCGTTTTCTCTTTTTATAGGCAGATTGAGACCAAATCTTACATTGGAGATATCTCTACATCTGCCACAAAAATAAGATACCATCAACATTTCCTTCTATAAAAGAGACATATAATTTTGAAGTCATATATACATCACAGTTAAAATAGCACTTCATGCTTAATGGCATTTTTGCACATACAATTTTCTCACCACTAAGAACTAATAGATACTGTAAATTAAGAAATCCACTATAATTTTATGGTCACAATAACAGTCTCATGACATGGGTCAAGTTAAATAGGAGTGGGGATGCCATTGTACTTAATAAAATAAGTGGGCACATTTGATTTTTAAAAAAATAAGGACAATTAGCGTAGTGCAGTGGCACATGCTTGTAATCTCAGTGCTTGGGAGGCTGCAACAGGAGGATCACAGATTAGTGAGATCCTGTTTTCAAATAAAAAATAAAATAGGACTGGGAGTGTAGCTCATAAGTAGAACACTCTTAGGTTCAACCCCAGTACCATACACACACACATATAAAAGGAAATTTATTAACTCACATTAGAGAAAATGTGGGCTTTAGAGTTCGTTGATCTACAGCTGAAAAAGCATTCTAAAACTCACACACTCTCTATCCTGTGTCAGGTTTTTTTTTTTTTTATTATTATTTTTCTCCCCTGTGGTACTGTGATGGAACCTAGGGGCTTCAGTTCAATTTCCTTTTTTATTTCAAAACAGGGTCTCACTAAGTTGCTGAGGTTGGCCTTGAACCTGTGACCCTCCTGTCTCAGCCTCCCAAGTACTGGGGTTACAGGCATGCACTACCATGCCTGGTCTATGTGCCGCTTTAATATTGTGATGTTAATGTTTTAGGCTTGGGTTGTGGTTGTTATTGTTGCTCCAGCAGTTTAGTGTCCACAGCCCCCGCCTCGTGATAAAAAATTTTAAAAATTTTGTTTTTTCTCTTGGGTTCCCGGCACAAAAATCTTGGAATCTCCACAGTTATGACAGTGTCTTTTAATATAAATAAAGAAACCAAAGGCTGAGAGCCCCTAGAAAGCTTTAGGAGAGGGACTAGCATGGTTAGTGGAGAAGGGCTAGAGACTGAGTTCATCACCCACCATCAACGATGATCAGTCATACCTCACTAATAAGACTTCTGTGGAAGTCCTTAAACAATGAGGTTTGGAGTTGTCACATGCTAGGGAGGGCGCAGAAGCTGTTTACCCACTGTTTCAGCCAGTATTCTCACTGCTAGAATCCAGAACACGTGGCCACCACAATGTAGAGGAAGGGGGATTCGTTTGATCACAGGTCTGGAGATTCCAGCGGTTCAGTCCATGCCAGGTTGTGGAGCTCAGGAATGGCACTGGGAGACAGAGAGAGGAAGAGAGCAAGGGCTCTGCCCACACAACATGGAAGCCAGAAGAAGAAAGAGAGGGGGGCAGGAGGGACCATTTATAATCCACACCCCAGGGACTCCTCCTTACCAGTCAAACCCCACCTCCAGCATGGCTGTCTAAGGGGACATTCTTTTTGTGTGTGTATGCTCCTGGGGATTGAACCCTTGGACAGGAAACAAGGAGGTGGATCCTCCATTACCACCTCCAGAAAGGAATACAGCCCTTCCGACACATTGCTGTTAGCCTGGTACCTGAACTCTGCAGATTACCATAATGACATATAAAAACTGAAAATGTAATTCCCTAGGGAAGATTTGTGGGCAAACTTCTTGTCTAAAGGAGGGAATCACCATCCTATACATGTGTGACTCACAAGGTTCTTGAGAATTGTATACCAGTAGAAACAGTGCTGGCTTGCACTCAAAGTGATAGAATGGCAATCATCAGCTGTTAATTAGATTAGCAATCACAATTCATTACAGTGGCAACATAAAAGCAGCACATATTCTTGGAACTAGAAAGTGGGGCATTGCTATAGCAAATTCATAACTTTTGGAAGTAGTTCTAAAATTGGGAAGTAGACAGAGACTAGAAGAATGTTGAGGTGATAGGAACATTGTTGATTGTCTCAATCAGACTATTAGTGGAAGCAAATGGATGCTAATAACACTGTCAGTGAGAAATCAACAGAGAGCATGAGGCATGGTAGAGGAACCTGCAGCCAGTTTAGAGAATATCTTTTTCAATCTTCCTGTTCCAGCCTCCCAAGTACGGGGATTACAGCTGTATGCCACCAAGTCTAGGAAGAATATCTAAATTGTGAACAAGATGTTGATAGAATACGGGTATTAGAGGCACTGCTGGCGAGGGCTCAGAGGAAAACAAAGAATGTGTTACAGGATCCTCAGAGTATGAGGGGCGTAGCAGAAGAAACCTGAGCACAATTTGTAGTTGTGTGAAAGCGGCAGTTGTAATTTCCAAGCAAAGTGTTGAAAGTGAAGTCTGGCTTCTTCATGCTGCTTATAATAGAATGAGAAAGTAGAGAGAGACACTGAGGGAAGAGCTATTAAACACAACAGAACCAGGACTGCAAACTCTAGAGGCGAGCCTTTTGGGGGCCTGGGGATTCAGGGAACGTACTTTGCGTGTGTGATAGACATGAAGTTGGGCTCAGAGAGCAGACTGGCATAGCTTCCCCCAAGCTCCCCAGGGGGCCCAGGTTCTAGCCCTCGGGATCTATGAGTTTGTTCTCTTATATAGCAACAGGAATTTAACAGATGTGATTGCATTAAGAGCTTAGGGCTTGTTATGAAGGTTCAATGGTGTTATGTGGGTTCTGCCCCCTATAAAACCTCCACTGAAGTCCCCCTTCCATAGTCTCCCTTCAAGACACTGCCCCAGTGTTGTCTTCAGGGTGGGCTCTGCTAGTTCGAGATATTTATCTCACTATTGGCATCTGAATTCATGCAATTGTGTCCTTTGTCTCCTAGTAAAGCTGTTCACCAGAGCTTGAGAGTATTTTGCCTGGTTCTGAATATTTTGGAAATTCATGGACATATTCTAATTTAACAAGCTAACATGACATTTAGCTTACAACACCCAGGAAAATGGGATTTTTTATTTTTATTTTTGTCTAGCAATGGTCTTTATTTTTTGTTTAAAGGTTTTTCTTCCAGCTTTATGTTGATAAAATTAACAAAAATGTATGTATTTAAGGTATACAATATGACATTTGATAACCACATACATTGGGAAGTGATTACTGCCATGGGCTTTGTTGCCCTGTGGCCTCTGGTTGGTTCTGGCAATGGATCCCACTATCAGGATATCAGAAAAAGGATATCAGACACCTGGCTATTTGTTTCTTAGCTCCATGGCCAGGTGCACCCTGTGCCATCAGTTGCAATTTTTTACTCCCTTTCCACTGTGATATTTTCTCAATAGCATCACATATAATTCCTAAATCTCTTTAGCTTATCTCAAGATTTTATTTCCACAAAATAAAAAGATAACACTTAAAACACTTGCATTATACATTTTAAATATATATATTTATTGGTGCATTGTAATTATACAGTGATACAAATGTGTGTTTGTATGTCTCTGTCTGCGTCCTGCCCCCCTCTCCCCCCTCCCCATACATGCTAGTGAGATTGGTAGAGACACCTCCATGTATGGGTGCAGCATCATTTGACCTGTTTCCATCATTGTTATGAATTTTTTAGAATTGACATCTTTTTTTTTCTGGCTCCAATTACAATGTGTCCTCTCTCACCATCGTTTTCTATGTGGTGATAGCTACATGGTCACCACAGAGAGATAAAATGAAAAGCCAATTTTGCTCAGCTCTGACAGAAAATAAAGTCCAACACAATCCATGAGTAAGGGATATGATTTCCCAAAATCTAAACAGGCCAACGAGGTTTCCTGTTTAAGCCCAGGTGGGAGCAGTAAGGTTTTATTTTCTGAGATAGAGTCACACAATACGATTCTCAAGTCTGAAATCTCTTCCTTACAAACTTGCCTTTATGCTTTCACCTTCCTCGATTCTGACTCTGTGGAAGCCCCCCACTCCAGGTACCCTGTGCAATTTGTTTTGATGGGAGGTGATACCTATAATCCGATCCCTGAAGCTTGCCTGTTCTTGATTTTTGGCAGACTTGCTTGCAAAGTTCCCAGGTTAAAGCTGCTGCTTCTATAACAGTTGCAGTATGAGGGACAGAGACATTTGGCTTTTGCTGCCATGCCAGGCCCTAACTCACTGGGTGCTCAGTCAACTTAGAAGCTGCTTCAGAGAGGTTCCCTCCCTAGAGGGCATGGTCCCTCTCCACGTCTGCTCCAGTCTGAGTCCAATTCTCTCTTCAGACATTGCTAACAAGAGAGGTATAATTTGCAGTGCAGCCACATGCCAAATGTCTCCATTTGCTCTATAGTCAGAAACTTGGTTGTGCAGGATGAGCCTGTCTCCATAGCGTGGTGGTCAGTTCTTAAGAACGTGGTATGTGCCTCTCCCAACCTCCTCACCCGCTAACTCTCTGACAGTTTGTTGTCCTCAGAAAAAGAAAAGCAGATGTGTCATTAAGTACAGGATGCTCTGACCATGACTCTTCAGGGACAAACAACAGAAAGGATAAGACTATTGAAGGGTCATTGATGCAGCAAATCCCATGTACTTAACTTGCTACTTGCCATAATTTGTGTTCTCTTCTGCGTCCCACCTGTGTGTTCTCTAACAGCTATGGCAGCTCATTCAGGCAGAGATGTTTATATAGTATGTGGCGTGATATGGAAAACTAGCATCTGGCTCCAGATTGACTCTCCATACCTTCCTCAAATTTAAAGTGCCCTCACAGGAACAGAAGAGCATGATTGACATGCCCCTAAAGACAAATAGCATTCCTACACTCAGACTCACCCTTACCACCCTTTCATATAAATGAAACTAGCGCTTCCCTTTGTCCAGGGAGCCAGCCTGACACTCTTGGTCAAGGCTGTGTCTCCACTCTGCTTAAGCATGAAATCCCAATTAAGATTCTAGTTCCCATTGCTGTTGTGTCTTTATCTGATTTTTCTGGTGGAGAACACGAGAACCCACCACGTTGGCATCATCCTTATAAAAGGGGGAAATTTAAACATGGAGAGACATAGGAAAAAGATGACATAAAGATATGGGGAGAATGTAATCTATAAGCCAAGATTTCAGAAGCCAGTAGAAATTGAGAGAGAGAGAGAGGCATGGGACATTTTCCTTCATGCCCTTTAGAGGCATGTAACCAACTCTGATGACACCTGGACTCCAGACTTCTGGTCTCCAGAACTGTGAGATAGTACATTACAGCTATTTAAGCCACCCTGGATGGACATTTTACTATGACAGCTTTAGAAGCTTATATACATACATTTAACTTACATGTGCACGTCCTCTATCACATGCTGAGGTAGATGGTGGCCCCACAAAGTCTGTGGATTTTAGTTGTGAGATCCCCCAGAGCTTGCCTACTCCCATTTGGTTTATGCTATTTGTTACAGCAGCCTAGGAAAATGCACCAGGTGGCATGGAGAGGTATTGCCTTAGCAGAGAGCAGGGTGATCTGAAGAAGCAGGGTTCTAGAAGGGAGCATTGTGCTGTGGTTTAGAGCTGAAATGTAACCCCAAAACTCATGCATTGCAGGCTTGGTCCCCAGTGCAATGGGACTCAGAGGTGGGGCCTTTGGAGGTGACGGCCTCATCAATAGGTTAATTCAGGAATGGAGTCGTAGTTAAATGAACTCTTGGGAGGTGACAGAAACCTTAGGCGATGGGGCCTAGTAGGAGGAAGTAGGTCACTGGGGCGTGCCTTTGAAGGGGGTGTCTTGTCCTTGACCCCTGTATCTCTCTGCTTCCCAGCCACCTGAAGTGGGAAGCTTCGTTCCACCAACTGTCCCCCTCTACCCTCCTTGTTGTTTTGCCTCATTGTTTCTGTCCCAGAAACAAGGGACCATAGGTTCAAACCTCTGCAAATGTCAGCCAGAATGAATATTTTCTCCTTTCAGTTGGTTTTCTTGGGCAATTTATCACAGGGATGGAAGGCTGACTAACATACCTCATAAGGTCCTGGCTTTACTCCAGGTTTTATTTATAGTCAGAGAAAATGAAGTGGCCTCAGAAACAGGACATGAGGTATAGAGACAGCTGCCCTTGGCCATGACTCCTGTTTGCCTCATTTGAGAATGGTCATCAGCTTCTTGGAATTGCTAAGACCCAGTTCCTGGTTAAAGGTGTTTAGATATTTGTCTACACATTTTACATTGCTGTTTACTGTGTAAGGAGAAATCTTTAGGCCAAGCTTAAAATATGTATGGAGGCAGCTGTAGACGAGGTGTTAGTCAGCCTTCCAATGCTGTGACCAAAATACTAGTCAAGAGCAACTTAGGAAAGATTGATTTGGGTTCATGGTTTCAGGGAATTCCGTCCATGGTTAGGTGGCCTTAGGGCAGAAACATCCTCGTGGAAGTGCCCCAAGCTGCCCCTCTCATGGCAGCCAGGAAGCAGAGACAGGAGCTGGGAGGAGTGAACCCTTCTAGGTGCTCCCCTGGTGACCTGCTTTCTCTAACTAGGTTCTAGCTCCCAATAGTCTGTTTAGCCATCAATGGACTGATTCACTGAATGGATCCGTCCATTCATAAGACCAGAGTCCTCATAATGGGCTGATCCACTGAACAGATCTGTCCATTTGTGAGATCAGGTCCCTCATACTGGATTGATCCACCAAATGGATCTGTCGTGAGCTCAAAGCCCTCATACTGGATTGATCCACCCAATGGACCCATCCATTCATGAGCTCAGAGCCCTCATAATCAACTATTGCCTATCAGCCCCACCTCTAAACCTGCTGCATTGTGCTTTTCATACATGAGCTTTTGGGGACATTCCGGACCCAAACCATGGTAGACCATACCTGACAGGACTGAGGATTTAATGACCATGATGAGATTCCTGGAATGAGTTTAACGGGCACGAATATGAAACACCCTAAGGGTGGGAGGTGAAGAGGAAAAGGTTAAAGCAGCCCAGGAAGTCAGCCGTGCACCCCTGTCCCTCTCTGAACTCTGTGTTCCCCACGTTGACTTCTCCTCCCTCTTCTCTCTGCTGATGGCTGTCCTCTGTCTTTTGGTTGGGGGGATGAGACCTCTTCTGCACAGCTTGAGTAATGGTGAGAATGTGGCCTGCAGGGTGTGTATGATGATTCTCAAGAGAAGAAAGGAGTGAGGGAATCCATGCAGTGGTGCTATCTGGGCGGGCATTTGTTCATTTATTCCTTAAGTAAATATTTAGTGCATTCCTGCTATGTGTTGGCATTTTTCTAGGCAGGGAAGATTTGGTAGAAACAACGTTAAAATAAAGTCCCTGCTCTTTGAAGGTGGGAGGCAAGGGTGGGTAGACAACTAGAAAACAGATGTAAGTATTATGTTTTCATTGCTGGTAAGGGCTAAGAAAAAAATATAAAACAGGCCAAGGAGATAAAAGATGATGGAAGGTCAAAGATGTTCATTAGGGTCTTGTGGGGTTTTTATGAATGCTAAAAGACACCCGAAGAGGTAGTAGATGGCCACTACTACATTGAATTAAACTGCCCATCAAGGGCTAGGAATGTGACTCAGTGGTAGAGCATTTGCCAAACATGCCTGAGGCCCTGGATTCAATACCCAGCATTGAGATAGAAATCAATCAATCAATCAATCAATGGTCCACAACTATTTTGGATGCAGGAAGAAGGTACACATATGCAGTGCTCTCAGGCGTACCAACAGAAAAGGCCTTTTGGAAATTGGTCCTTTGTATTTATAGCCCTAAAAACCTTGACACATAACTTCTGACTGAGCACCTGAGTTCCAGGATTTTATTCTCAGCAAGTGCCCATGGATATTTTCAAAGGCTGACGTGCTAGTGAATTCATAGCCACTTTATTTACCACAGAAAAGTAGAATACATGACTCTAGAGTCCAATGATAGAAAAACAGAAATCTGAGCATATGCAGCCTCCCGAAAACACACATTTTGGGTCTCTACCATATTTCAATAGCTGCTTGAGTCATAGAGTTAAATGTTACAAAATTAGGCTGAATAAATATATCTCATAATGCAATGAAATGTCTATACAGTATTAAGTTGAAAGAGTTGTTTTAATCATTTTGATATTGATCTTATCATATATTTAAATGTAACTATATCAATTTTAGGAAAATTATTGGTTTCATAGACACTAGGTTACTAATGGAAGCCATCTCTTGTATTGTTTATGGGTGTGTATATAATAGAACACTTTCTTTTTTTTCATGTCATCCCCATCCTTCAGATTTCTCTAGAGAACACACATTGTCTTTCTGATCAGGGAAAAAACCCTCTATAGTTTTAAAGCACAACAATGGACATATTATACCTTAGAGCCACACAATTTGTGACTAAATAGGATTATTTTCATTTTCACTTACAGTTCTATGTAAAATATAAAACAATATTGGACATAAATCATACTTGTGTAAAGTTAATGAAATTTGGATTTAAAGTTGGTAAATATGATAAATGTCCCTTGAAAATAGGTACTGATGAAACTTTAATTTCTCTGAAGATACTGTAAAGTTTTTACAGAGAATTTTACTTGAGGGTAGTACAGAAGTAATATTTAACTTTCATTAAAGTGAAGTGCAGTCATGGCTTATAAAAAAGTAATTTTTTCCTCCTATGAAATAATCTTTTTTAAATTATACTCATTATTTTAATGGCACTCATTAAAATAATATTGTTAATTTGTTTTCCTCTTGAGTTTTCTGTAGTGTGACATGTAAAGTGACATGTGATATAGGATATTGAAATTACACATTACACATTTCTTAATAAATGGATTTGAGATCAGATAATTCTTTAAAGAAGCTAAACCCAAAACAAGACAGAAGATCTCCAATGTTCCATGGACCAGCTTACAAAAAGCACTAAATGCTTGATAAAGTATTACCAAACAGTGACTAGAAAGTCGATTGTATAGTGCCAGTTAAAAATACATATCAGTTGTAGAGGATCACAGATGAAAACTGGTTCCTAGTCACTCCTCTTCCGTCGCTGACCATGGATGACAAGTGCTTCTTTCTACTCAGCATTCAACCTCAGGACCAGGACTGCTCCTCTCCTCAGGAAGCAAACACAGCATGTGCAGGCTGCCTGTCAGAGGTATCCTGGTTAACAAGAGTATACATTTTATTACAACTTCAATGAGGTACTAGTGTATATATATTTACAATGCACATGTATGAAATGCATGATTTGATCAAAACAGATGTGTACACACTTGTGATAAGTCATCCTAATCAAGATAGCAAACATGTTTGTTGACTCCCAAAGATTTCTTCAGTCCCAAGATAACTAAACTCTGATATAATTTCTGCCACCATAATTTTATATACGTAAAATTACAAAGTGGTAAGGCACATGATGTACTTACACAATTATATCAAGATCACTCATTGAACTGAACTTGAGAGGGAGGGAGGGCGAGGGAGTGGGGTGGGAATTGGGAAAGGGTCAGATGAGAAATGTGTGCACATTTGTCTTTATCAATTTGTATCTAACAAAAATGTATATATACAAAGCATGAATTATTACAATAAAAAAATAAAATGGTATGTACTTTTTCCACTCAAAATAGTGACTGAGATTCATATAAACCATAGGCATACACACATATGATAGAGAAAGAGCTTACTTGTTCTATTTTCCTTTCTCCTCTCTTTCTTTTGTGCCTCTCTATCCCCCCTCTGCCTCTCTCTCTAATAAATACTATTCTATCAAATAGATATATAATGATTTGTTCATTAATTAATTTATCAATGGAAATTTGTTTTTGTTTTAGTTTCAGGCTATTAAAAATAAAGATCCTCACTTTCATTGCTACGTGTTTCCATTTCTCTTGGGCAAGTACCAAACACTAGAATGGCCAAGTAAGTGGATGGATAAGGTAAGTGGATGAATGATTAAGATATTACTAAACTGTTTTTCAAAGTGTTTGAGCATTGTATATTTCCACCTGCATATATGCGTGTAGTTTATGCCTTCATATATGTATATGTATATAAGTGTTATGGGTTGAATTGTATCTCCCTAAAATTCATATGTTGAAGCCTTATCTCCAAGGGAAGGACTATTATTTGAATACAGGACCTTTAAAAAGGTGAATGGGGTTAAGTGAGGTCACATGGACTTACCAAGCTGCAAGGAAGCTGCAAGGGATTCTGGGAAAATAGAGTAATTACAATGGATGGTGGTAATGCATTTGTGATGGATGAAAAAGCTGACTTCTATCACCCAGCAAATGAAATGCACAAAGCACACTGTGTGATCAGTTTTTCTGGATCCATCCCACACTCAGTGAAGAGAAAGCCACCATCAGGCTGACCCCACCATGTTGACTTGCATAGATAAATCTGTGGTCCTTTTGGTGTCCTTTCTTTTGCTTAGAGCAGTGGTTCTCAGGGTATGGCTACCACCACCATGCCCTTCTATGTGATTTTAATTTGAGCTAAAATATGAGATACACTATAATTACAAAGAAATCATTCAGGGAAGTATTGGGGCAAATGCGGACTCCAGTTTGTGGGAATTATGTAGAAGGATTCTTCTAAAAGTACAGAAATTCAAAAGTGATTCTGAAAGCAATAAAGTCAAGTATCTTTTCTTAGAGAATAGATATAAGTGAATGAAAAATTGTCTATTGCTTCTTAATGTTTTATCTGTCCCCATATGTCTCTGACATCCCAAATTGGCAAAACCATGTCCACCCTGTTCATCACAGCTTCCATGCAGCAGGACAGTGTCTGTTAGTCAGTGGATGCTCAATATTGTTGAGTGAGTACTTGGAACAGTAGTATAGAGAAGCATTATTTGGGTCTCTATCAGAGAGACAACCAGTAACATATGGGCATGAGTTTTAAGCATCTTGAAATCTAAGAATTGAAAATATTGATGTTCAAGCTTTTGTCTTATAGGGGTCATGGTAGGTTTTATACACACACACACAAACAACAACAACAAATAATTATAAAAGTTTTGATTGCTTGTCCTACTGAAAAGATACCTTTTAATTCTTTATTGCTGCCATAATAAGTTACCACAACTTTAGTGGCTTAAACCACTCAACTGTACTATCAGAAAATTATGTAATCCAGGTGTGGTGGCACATGTTTATAATCCCAGTACTTGGGAAGCTGAGACAGGATCACAGGTTCAAGAGCAGCCTCAGAAAGTAATGAGACTTTCATTAACCTAGTGAGACCTTGTTTCAAAATTAAAATAAAATAGGGCTGGGGGTGTATCTTGGGGGTAGAATGCCCCTGGGTTCAATTTCAGTGCAATAAAAACCAGAAATTAAATACACAAGGATGGACACATTGATTCAGGCTACTGTAATAGGAATAGTTCAATTCTGTTAAAAGAAAAAAAAAAGGCAAGGGGGCTCTTAGTTGCTGGGTGGTGTGGTGGAAAGTACTGTATCATTGAGAAGACTCTAGCACTTCGAGGGCCACTGTAGAGAACATGTAACATCTTTATCTTGCTCAGATAGATCCTGGGCAGAATTTGGAACCACAGGATGGTGGAGGGTGGACCATTTTGATCACTGGATCAAGAAGGCAGAGGCTGAGGGGGGGCTGCGGAGGCCAGCTGGGGCAGGGGAGGTGAAGAATGTAGCCTAGAATCCATGGTTGGGCTGGCAGCCATGCTGAAGAGCCAGGGATGACTGGGCAGAGTGCAACTGGGCACCCCTTTAGTCTTGTGCGTCTCTTCTGCCATTCCTAAAAATCTCATAATCTTCTTCTCCGAAGCCTGCATTTCTAGAAATAGAGAAGCTATCCAGAAAGCCTCTTTGCACCCAGGAACAAACAGGCAGTGCTCTGAAGCACAGAACAGGGGAGGGGAGCTGAAGCTGGTTTCTCAGCTCTTTGGAACCACAAGCAGCAGGGCTCCATTCTACAGAGGAAGATGTAGAATCCCTTACATCATCCTTCATTGTCACAGGGGAGAATGAGGCTGAGGGAGGTGCAGGGTCACCCTACCCTCTCTCCCTGGCTGTTGGCCAAATAACTGGCAGATCATCCAGACTGGCTCAGATGGGGCTGCCAGCAGCGTCTGGTGTTACCCCGGCCACTTACCAAAGCCAGTTAATCAGAGGCAGTAGGTGGAAAGCAGAGACTGACTGTTTCAACTAATTCTCCACTTGGGGGCCACAGCACTGGATGACCTCATCATGTACTTGGAAAGAGCATTCTGATCAAGACCCTCTGGGAAAATGGTTTGTTATGATCCATTCAATTAGCTATTGGCTTCCAAGCCTCAGAAATTTATAATTGGATATAATATTGAACTGCTAGAAATACACTTGCTTGTAGGAATGCTATTTCACTACAAAGCTTTTTATTTATTTTTTTTGCTAACATAGGGAACCAAGAAAGATAAAATCAGGCCACAGATGTCTAGGCCATGAAGGAAACTAATCCAAATAAAATCTATACTAGGCTGTCATTAAAGAAAAAAAAGGAGTTAATTATTACCTAATAGTATTACAAACAGCAATGCACATATGTTCTAAAGATGTGTAGATTGCTCCGAGAAGCATTGTGCTTAAAAGCTCCATCTGGAAATTGCCTACATCCATCAATAGGAGGATGGTAAATGCCTCGTGAGTGAAAAATTCACACAAAGGCCCAGCACAGAAGGAGGAGAATGAATAGCCGAGCAGGATGCGCGCCACCATGGGTGCATCTCCAGACGCAAACAGCATTTACAAGATTCCAACTGTGTAAAGTATGCAAGCAGGCAGGGATGGCTCAGGCTGGCCCAGTCAGGAGGATACAGGCAGGATGGTGCCTCATGACCTAGACTGGGCGCACAATGCCAGGTGGGCTCTGTGGACAAGTCTGTGTGGAGCTGTCAAAGATGACTCAGCTTTTTGCAAGCACATCCTGCCTCATCAGGCATGAGCAGGGGAGTATAAGTGTTCACTCTGGACCAGAGAGCAGAGGGTAGCTGGACACCTTTGAGCTATGAGGAGGATAGCCCCTGTGGTTCTTAAATATCTGGCCATACTGGTCATTATGTGACCTTTTATCTCTTGTGGGCTCGGTGGGCCATAGATTTGACTGGAAAAAGAATGTGGGGCATAAGAGATGCTGGGTGGAGGGAACTCCGCTGGATGGGAGTTTGGGCTGTTCTTTCCAAGTGCAATGTTGCACAAATAAAAACGTCAACCATGGAAAAGCAACCACTTGCATCAGGTCCAACTGAGAGTAATTAGGGACAGGAGAACGTCTGCCAAGTTTGGAGCAGACTGAGAATCTCGGTTCCCAAATTTAGAAGTAAATAAAAAAACTTCCAGACTTCCATGTGTTAAACTCTGAGAAGAGACACTTTTTCTTTTTTTTTTTGTTTAATTATAATAAAATGCATTTAACATAAAATTGACCAACTTAACCATTTAAAAAATCTTTTTGACAAATTTTACAAAGAAAATGAACAGGATGATAGCTTAGATGGCGAATTATCATTCCCACAGCTATAATCTAAAACACTCGATCATGCAACTTAGAGGAAGGAAGATTAATTTGCTCATGGTTCAGTTCACATGAGGCCAGGGGCTATGGGTCTCAGGGCATGGCAGCGGTGGGATCAGAGATAGGGAGAGCACAAAGCTTTGCTCCTTATGCCATAGAGTCTAAAAGCAAGAAAGAGAAGAAGGGGAGGAGGAACCATGGGTTCCCTAAGGCCACACCCTACTGACCTGGGCTACCACCCAGATAAATCTTTTAAAATGGGTTTATCCACGACTGAGATTACAACCAAGTTCCACTTCCAAAACTCCCACCCTGTTTCTGTGAGGACTGGGGGATACACTAAATCCAAACCATTACATTCCATCCCTGGCCCCCTAGATTTCACAGCCACCTCCCAGTGCAAAATACATTAGTCCAAGAATTCCCAGTCTTTACAGTTTCAGCATTGCTGAAAAGTACCAAAGTCCAAAGTCTTCCCTGAGACTCAAAATGAATTCTATAAAAGAAAATGAAGATCAAAATACAAAGCATGTTATGTGCATCCAATATACGATGGTGAAGCATAACATTTGCATTCCAAAGGGAGGAATAGAACCACAGGAAGAAGAAATGGGACCAGAGCAGTAGTGAAATCCAGCGGGGCAAGTATTTAATCCTATGGCTTCATTTATGGCTTCTGGGGCGCATGGTGGTGAGATGCAATCTCCAAAGGACCTTGACAGCCCTGCCCCCGTGGCTGGGATGATTGCAGTGGGTGGTGTACTGGCTCTTTCAGTCTGGCTCCAAGGCAGCTTGCAGCCTTTCTTGCAGTCATTCCACATTTTTGACATTTCTTAATCTCAGGAGGTTTTTTTGTTTTTTGTTTTTTTTGGGGGGGGGGCAAACTTGGCCCAACACTCACAGAATCACAAATTTCCCCATTTGGGCCTGCTTTCAGGGATTCCAACCCTGCCACACATCGCCTGGCTTCCTAGGCCTTTCTTTGAAATCTGAGAGGAAGCCTCTATGACCCGCTTTTGTCAGCAATGCCAGCATTTCATGGGTGCCAAGAGGGGCCTCCAACAGAAAAGGCAGTCATGCTCTCCTTAGTCATTGCTGCTGGGGTCTTTCCAATCACGGTTTCTGAGCCTGCTCCATCCAGGCCACCACTGGCCCCAAGTCCATCTGGGTCACCCTTGGCTCAAACTCCATCTGCCGTCTCCATCATGGCCATCGCTGGCCCTGTTAGATTTTCTAAGGGTAAGGCTCTTCTTTCCTCATGTAGTTGAAAGAATTTATTCTTTCACATGTTCATTTATTCTCTTTCTCTGGTAAATCAAATATTTATATGGGCATTTGAATAGGTAGACTGAACTTCAAGGGAATTTTGAATAATTGAAGAAAATTATTTCAGCTAACAAATAAGCCCTCTGCATGTTTTAACTACACATTATTCTGCATTGTGAAAGTTGGTATTTGTGGAAGGGAGTTTCCAGGTAGCCACAGGTACTTCTACTAAACTCGTTAAGTTTTTAGAAAGAAAAATGAATTTCAATGAATAGAAGTGACCAAAGACATAGGTATAATCTATACATTGATTTTTATATTTTAGCAGAGGAAAATAGACAATAACAAATAAAAATAAGTTTTCAGAAGACAATGGCCATTGTCAAGGAAGAAAATGAAAACGGAGTAGGCTTGTTTTGGGGCTTCCTAAAATACCTTTGTGAAACTCTGCTAGCCTTCTGTACAAGGAACCTCTTCCTCATGCTACCTAGAGACCGAGACTGTACCCAACCCCTTTCTTACAAAACAGCTCAACTTGTGCCAACACCAATCTTGGCTCCTTTGTAGGAAATGATGACATTTCTAACCTCCTTGCAGATGAAAACCATAAATGCAGCTGCCATTTTATTAAGTTCTCAGAGCACATTGTCAAGACTGCTTGAATTTGTGTTTCTGGGATTGCAACCCTAATTAGCACCAGATAAATTGAATTTTCTTTGTTCTCAATGATGTGGACAGTGTGAAAATCATCACCAGTAACTCTTGAACTTCTGTAGGTGGCTAGGGAGCACCTGCTGTAAGCGGGCTATCCTCACGGATTAGCTGTACCTGCCTATGATTAAAGCTTGACCTGATCTTTCTGAATTGCTAATGCTGGCTGGTAGGTCTCTCAATTTTTTAAACATGGTGAATGGAGTTAACCCCGAAAGCTGGCTGTGGGCTGGGTTGCCATGGGAGCAGCAGCATCAATGGCCACCTGATCCTCCAGGGGCCTCTCCCTGTGCCTGCAAATAGAGCTGAAAGCACCTTCCTTTGTTGCTGGCTTCAACATTTTCCCTGAGCCAGCTGTTTAAAAGCGGGGCATGCCACAGGACATTTGGCATGGAGAATGCAGATGGTGGAGACAGGTGTTAGTCCATTTCTGGCCCTGATTTCATATGGGAATCTTAGAAGTACCGCTGAGAGATGGCTATTTAAGCATTAGGAATGGCCAGCATCCCAGAGGTAGATCTCAATACTTCCTTGCAGGCATTAAAGACTACTGAGTCCACCCAAGGCTGTCCCTATCCAGACCTGTCCTAGGGCATGGAGCAAAATGGCAACTGTGACCCAAAGCTGCTGTGGTCCCATCTTGGGGCTTCTGTGTGTGGAGGTAAGTGTTTCTGGAAATGTCCACTTAGAGGTGTCCATGCTTCTGCCTGTGTGTAGTCCACCAGCTAGAATAAAAGCAATCACTGCCTGTCTCCCTCCCTCTGCTGCAGGCTCTCTGCTGCATCTTCTCTCTGGAAATCCTCTCAAACACTGTGAGGCACATACTGTGCACTTTACTGGTAAAGAAACTGAGGCTGAGACAAGTGAGAGGTGCCCCAGTTTCCCGGCATGCAGCAAGGCTGGCTTTGTGATCCAGAGTTCCTGCTAGAAATCTGGACTGTGACCTTGCTTTCCTTTTCTGCTCTTATGATCTAGTGAAATAAGAGACATCACTTTCCTCCCTGCCTCTGGTTAGCTCTGAGTTTGCGCCCTCCTCCCTGCTCCCTGGTCCCTGGTCCCAATCTGGAGGGAAGAGGTAACCTCTGTGTTGAGCCATCTCCTCTATCTCTGAAAGACCTTTGCGTAGAAAGTCCTCTGAGACTCTAGTGACCGGCCTCTCCACCCTAGCTCCATCTCCTCATTCCACACCACATTTATTGTGTGTGCATCTGGCTTCCTAATGACATTCCACCTCTTGTCCTGTGTAACCTAAGGCTTGGGTGGAGTGACAGCTTCAAGGCTGAAAATCCTTAGCAGGAAGGATCTTAGGTTTATTTTCTATCCCCAAATCACAATGGGCTCCATCAACTTGGACAGACCTTGCTCAGGGTCTGTTTTTCACTTGGCCCTAAAATGTAGCTTAAACCCCCATGGTCATGATCAGAGGTAGACAAGGGCACTGCACTGCAGAGCTTGCTGCCCTCACCCCTGTGCCTGGGAGCTGGGAGGCCCAAGCCCTGTCCTCAGAAGAGTGAATCAAATTGTCAAAGTACAAAAATAAACATATCTGATAATGAGGTGAAAGCATAAGTTTAAGTCCACTCTAAATAGGACCAGTGTTTCCTCTTGTGAATATGACACAGTGCCCCATGCACAGTAAGCACCACTGTGCATCCGGATATCTTTTGTGTCCTTATTTCTACCAATTGAAATGTTCTAGAATATTTCAAATGAGGGGGAACATAAGGGGAAAGAGGGAAGGACCACCAAACAGTGAAAGAGGAAAGGAACAAGATGATTCCCCTTTAGAATAAGTGG
Source organism: Graphiurus murinus (assembly GCA_004027655.1). NCBI lineage: Eukaryota > Metazoa > Chordata > Mammalia > Rodentia > Gliridae > Graphiurus > Graphiurus murinus. Next base: position 3,131 of record PVLC010025955.1, on the reverse strand, counting down.
AAAGTTTGGCCAAAAACCCCAAAGAGCCCAAATCCAAATGTGAAGAAATCACTTTAGGATTATCACAGTGGAAAAAAATGAGGCTTGGATGGGTTTAGGTTCTGCAGCTGTAGGGTGTTAGATTAAGTCTTCATCCTCTCTGGGCTTCTTGTTTTTCTTCTTTCAGAAAAGGATAATAACAAAATCTGCCCCATATGTCTCATAGAGCTATCCTGAGGCCCTACTTTTTTAGTCACTTTGTCAAATTGTCAGAGATGATACAGAACTATAATATGACCTGGTGTTGAGAGGGCAAATAATTGAAAGCTTCACAGGCAATGACTTGGAAAAATATATTAAATCAAAATATGCATCCTCCTTGACTCGGCTAGCCACTTTTGAAAATTTCTCCTAGGAAACAATCAGACAGAGATCAATGAATTCAGAACAAATTTTTTCAGCACCATACGTCGGTGATAGGAAAAATCCAGAAAGAACATCTATGTGATGAAAATACTGCCTGCATTCAATGAACTAGTTAGTAACTTTTAAAATGATGTCTGTTGAAAAGAAGACATCCTTAGCAAAATGAGTAAAGGAAAAAAAATGTCAAAAATGATAGAATAAGCCAGGCATGGTGCCACAGGACTATAGTCCCAATTATTTGGGAGACTGAGGTAGATTGATCACTTGGACATAGGAATTCAAGGCCAGCCTTTGTAACATAGTAAAACCCTATATCTAAAGATACCCCAAAATAATAGAGTATAGGAAGGTCGACTAATGTACACTAAGTTCTAGTTAGGAGTAAGAAGATCTAGTATGCTATTGCACAGGAGGGTGACTGTAGATGATTCTAATGTACTTTTTATAAAGCTAGAAAATAGGATTTTGAATATTTTTATTATAAAGAAAAGGTAAATGTTTGAGGAGATAAGTCTACCCTGATTTGAACATATAAACATTTAGACAATGTGTACATGTATCCAAACATCACATGGTGCTCTATAAACATATGTAATATATGTGTATCAGGTTAAAATTGTGAGTCCCATAATAATGTAATTTAATATTTTCAAAACAAATTTCAGAAGGATAGACTTGAAAATATTAGTAGTCTTTCGACTGTTTCATTAGGATGTGTAATCATACAGATTATATATGTGTATATATATTTTCATGAACATGTCTTTATTTGGGTACTAACATTTACAGAAATATCTCCGCATTAAATAGTAAGTCATTAAAGTAGACAGCCCCATCTGGTGCAGGAACTTCCTCTGTGCTATCTGGATGGATGGTCACTAAGGCGCCATTTTTGATTACCTCCTCTGGTAGTGGGCTCCATTCCTCATAGGACAACAGTATGATTTCCAGCAGAGTCTTCTCCAGCCTTTCCATCTCCCTGAGGCACTGGCATTGCTAGGCTGTGGCTTTCTCTTTCCCCCAGACCCTGGGAAAACAGGCAGTGGTGGTGTTCTGAGCAGACTTAAATCTTGGACAAAATGCCATCTCGGTGGCTTCAGGAACACTTCCTGCAGCCATGACCTAGACAGGTTCTTTATTCATTGACATTCCACACAATAATAACACATCACACAATTTAGGATATTTTAGAGTGGAGAGAGAATAGGGATTAGTACAACCTGGAAAGGCAGGTTGGGCCGTCCACTAGTGGAGGAGCTCAGTTGGTGAGGGTCTATTGTGAGTCCCATCCAGGTCTTCAGGCTAACCTTAACTGGTGAGTGCTTATCACACTAAGAAGAGAGGATCTAGGGGTGGTCTCCACTAGAACCCAAAGTGCAGAATTTCCACACTGTTACCAGCATAGCTGGCTAGTCACCATTTAGCCCCGTGTTTAGTATTATCAAGGTAGCAGGGCTCCCTAGGGGATAAAGCTGCAGGGGTCTGGTCTCATATGCTACTGTGGTTTGACTTTAGAACATCTCCCATATCTCATAGAAACGAGGCAGCCATGTTGGAGGTGGGGCTTGGTTGAGGATGGTCCTTGGGATTATATATGGTTCCTCCTCCCTCAGCTCACTCTTTTGCTTCTGGTTTCTATGATGTGAAAGCAGACCCTTGTTTTCTCTGTCTTTCTGCCTCCCACCACCATGCCCTGATCTCTGTTAATGAACCGGAACTGATCTGGACTGAACCCTTGAAATCTCCAGAACTGTGAGCAAATAAATCTTCCTTCCTCTGAGTTGTGGTGGTCCGGTGTTCTGGATTAGGGTAGTGAGAATGATATTTTAGTCTTCAGGCTGCTGGGTGTTGGCATTGGTTGTCAAGGTGTATCTTGGATACAGCTTGGCGGCGGGCATTGTGCCTGTGCAGTGCCTCTCATTCCTGGGGGCTCTGCCTTGTGCCAGCTACTGCCTGTTGCTCACAATACCTGGATGTGTCACGCCATGACCATTCATGGTCTGAGAATTACACTTGCTCATTGTGCATTATTCTCAGGTGTGGTGCACCATGCCCAGGTGTGCTTTGGGAGTTAAGTTCTTTGGTGTTAGTAGAACCCTTTTTCCTCTGTGCTCCATACACTCTCACTGCAAGTTCACCAACCTACCATCCAAGTCCACCTCCACCCACCTGAGCCAGGACATTGCTTTGAGCCCCTGAAATCTGTTGACTCATTTTGTCTTCAAGAATCTCCTGTGTGTCTGCATGGTTACCAGTGGTTGTCAGCCACAGAAAGCTTAGCCATCCTGTCCATGGTTCCAGGAAAGAGTTAGAGTCACATTACACATTCCCAAAGCCTGTGGTCCCTACTTATACCCAGTACTTCTGGGTGTTTGCCCCATGAACCATCCTTTGGCCAATCACTTTATGCCTAGCAATCACTCTGTTCATCCACTAGCAGTGAGATTAAAAAGCCACCTGTATACACCTGGTCGCTCTTTTTTTTTTTTTTTTTTTTAATTTTTTTATTGTAGTAATTCGTGCAATTTAGCATACATCTTTGTTGAGTACGGATTGTTAACAACATATTTGCACACAGTTGTCATTTGACCCTTTCCCCAATTCCCACCCCAATCCCCTCCCCTTCCCTCCCCCTCAGGTTCACTTTGGTGAGTGACCTTGATATGATTGTGTAATTACATCACGTGCTTGAGGGCGTCCCTCTGCCCCCTGCGTCCACTACAATT
>PVLC010025954.1:0-23174 GCA_004027655.1 Graphiurus murinus | reverse complement strand
AGTTGCTGGGAGAAGTTCTGGGAGGAATTGGTTGGGAAGAAGAAGCGGTTGGGAAGAGGTTGGCCGGGTTGCTGGGGAAGTCCTGGGAAGAAAGATTGTGGGTTACTAGTGGAAGACGGGTTGCTAGAGAGAGGGGTTATTGGAAGTTTGTAGGAAAAGCACTATTTGGAAAGACGACCTCAGCACTGTGTTTGTTATCATTTGTGCAACGCCTTGATCCCAGAAAGAGAGAGTTATAATAAAAGAGGTTCGAACCAGTAGCATTTAGCCGGCGTCTTTTATTGGGGCCTCATGGCTGAGGGTTCAGCCTGGGGCGCCCGATAAGAACATATGCTTCTTTACTCTTTGTGACTGATTAATCTCACTTAACATAATGTTTTCCAGTTGCATGCAAATAACATGATTTTGTTCTTCTTTATGACTGAGTAAAATTCCATTGTGTACATATCCCATAGTTTTGTAACCCATTCATTTGTCAATGGGCAACTTGACTGCTTTCATAGTTTGGCAAATGTGAATTGTGCAGCTATAAATATATATAGATACACATGCGTCAGTCTGGTAGTTTGGTTTCCATTCTTTTGGGTAGATACCCAGAAGTGGTATTGTTGGGTCATATGGTAGATTCATTCCCATTCGTCTGAGGATCCTCCATATTGTTTTCCAAAGTGGTTGCACTAGTTTGCAATCCCACCAACAATGTATTAGGGTTCCCACTTCTCTACACCCTCACCAGCAGTCGTTGTTGTTCGTGTTTTTTTATGATTGCCATTCTGATTGGACTTAGGTGAAATCTCAAGGTAGTTTTGATTTGCATCTCTCTGATTGCCAATGATGTGGAACATTTCCTCATACATTTATTGGGCATTTGTATTTCTTCTTTTGTGAAGTGTCTATTTAGATCCTTTGCCCAATTTTTGATGGGGTTATTTGCTTTCTTAGCTGTGATTTTCTTGAGTTCTTTGTATATCCTAGATATTAGACCTCTATCCAAAGAGTAACTGGCAAAAATCTTCTCCCACTCTGTAGCCTCTCTGTTGAGGTTCTTGATAGTTTCCTTTGCTGCACTGAAACTCTTCAGTTTAATGCAATCCCATGCTTTGAGTTGCTTGTGTTTTTGGGGTCTTGTTGAGAAAGTTTTTACCTGTGCCTATGTGTGGAAGTATTGGTCCTATACCCTCTTCAAGTAGCTGCAATATCTCTGGCCTAACTTCCAGGTCTTTGATCCACCTTGAGTTGACTCTTGTGCAGGGTGAGAAAGTGAATTTATTTCCATTTTCCTGCATATGTTTAACCAGTTTTGCCAACACCATTTGTTAAAGAGGCTATCTTTTTTCCAGTGTATATTTTTGGCTCCTTTGTAAAAAATCAGTTGACTATAAGCTTGTGGGTCTGTTTCTGAGTCTTCTATTCTGCTCCATTGGTCTGTGTCTGTTTTTGTGCCAATACCATGCCTTTTTTATTACTGTGGCTTTGTAGTAGATTTTGAAGTCAGGTATTTTGATACCTCCTGCATGGTTCTTGTTGGTAAGAACTACTTTTGCTATTCTGGGCTTTTTGTTGTTCCAGATGAATTTAAGGACTGATTTTTCTGTGTCTGTGAGGAGTGACCTTAGTAATTTCATGGGTATTGCATTGAATCTGTAGATCAGTTTTGGGAGGATGGCCATTTTGATGATATTTATTCTGCCTATCCAAGAGCATGGTAAATTTTTCCATCTTCTAAAGTCTTCATCAATTTTTTTTTTTTTTTGCGGTACCGGGGATTGAACTCGGGGGCATTCTACCTCCGAGCTACACCCCCAGCCCTATTTTTTATTCTTTATTTTGAAACCGAGTCTCACTAATTTGCGGAGTGCCTCACTAGGTAGCTGAGGCTGGCCGCAAACCTGGATCCTCCGGTCTCAGCCTCCTGAATGCTGGGATTACAAGCGTGCGCCACCACGCCCGGCTCTACGGTCTTCATTGATTTCTTTCTTCAACTTTTAATAGTTTTCCTTATAGAGGTCTTTTACCTCTTTGGTTAGGTTTATCCCTAAGTATTTTCTTTTTCTGGGTGCTATTGTGATTGGAATTGCTTTCTGGATTTCTTTTTCGGTGGATTTATGGTTGGCATATAGAAAAGCTTCTGATTTTTTAAGATTGACTTTGTATCCAGGCACTTTGCTGAATTTGTTGATCAGTTCTATAAGGTTTTTGGTTGACTTTGTTGGGTCTTCTAAATATAGTATCATGTCATCTGCAAAATGGAATAGTTTTAGTCCTTCTTTCCATATTTTTACGCCTTTGATTTCCTTCTCTTGCCTTATTGCTCTGGCTAGAATCTCAAGTACTATATTGAACAGAAGAGATGATAATGGACATCCTTGTCTTGTTCCTGTTTTTAGTGGGAACTCTTGCAGTTTTTCTCCATTTAATATGATATTGGCTGTGGACCTATTGTATATTGCCTTTATGATGTTGAGGTATCTTCCTTCTATTCTGATTCTCTTCAGTGCTTTTAGCATGAATGGGTGTTGGATCTTGTCAAATGCTTTTTCAGCATCAATTGAGATGATCATGTGATTTTTGTCTTTGATTCTGTTTAGTGGTGAATTACATGGATTGTTTTTTGTATGTTGAACCAGCATTGCATCCCTGGGATGAACCTGACGTGGTCATGGTGTATAATTTTCTTGATGTGGTTTTGAATGGGCATTGCTAGCATTTTGTTTAGCAGTTTTGCATCTAATTTCATCAATGACTATAGGCCTATAGTTTTCTTTTCTTTATTTGGTTTCAGTGTCAATGTGACATTGGTTTCATAGAATATGTTTGGGAGAGTCCCGTTTCTTTCTATTTCATGGAATAGTTTGAGGAGTATTGGGATTAGCTCTTCCATAAATGTTTTATAAAATTCACTTGGAAAACCATCTGGCCCTGGGCTTTTGTTTGATGGTAAACTCTTTATTGCTGTTTCTATCTCTTTGATTGCTATTGGCCGGTTTAAATTTTCTATATCTTCTTGACTCAATTTAGGTAGTTTATATGTGTCTAGAAATTTTTCAATTTCTTCTAGATTTTCCATTTTGTTGGAGTATAGTTTTTCAAAATAGTTTCTCATGATTCTCTGTATTTCCATACTTTTGGTGGTATTATCACCTTTTTCATCTCTTATTTTAGTAAATAAGAGATGGCCAAAGGTTGGCCAATGGTTTATCTATGTTGTTTATTTTTTCAAGAAACCAGTTTTTGGTTTTGTTGATTTTTTGTATTATCTTTTTATTCTCTACCACATTAATTTCTGCTCTGATTTTCATAATTTCCTGTCTTCTACTGGCTTTGGGGTTGGACTGTTCTTATTTTTTGAGTGCTTTGAGGTGTGTCATTAAGTTATTTATTTGGTGATTTTCTGTTCTTCTTATGTGGGCACTCAGTGCTATAAATTTTCCTCTTAGTAATGCCTTCAAAGTGTCCTAGTGGTTTTGATATGTTGATATGTTGTGTCTCTGATTTCTTTCGTTTCTAGGATTTTAAAAAATTTCTCCCCTTACTTCTTTTATGACCCATTCCTCATTCAGCAGTATGGTGTTCAGTCTCCATGTGTTTACATGGTTACTCTGGGTCTTCTTAGAGTTGATTTCTAGTTTCACTCCATTGTGGTCTGAAAAGATGCAGGAAATTATGTTACATTTTTTGAATTTGCCAGTGCTTGATTTGTGGCCCAGAATGTGTTCTATTTTGGAGAAGGTTCCATGTGCAGCTGAGAAAAATGTGAATTCAGCTGTAGTTGGGTGAAAGAGTCTGTATGTGTCTAATAGGTCCATTTGGTTTATGGTATTCTTTAGGTATGAGGCATCTTTACTGACCTTTTATTTAGAAGATCGGTTTAGTGATGTGAGAGGAGTATTGAAGTCTCCCAATATTAGTAATTGGGATCTATGTGTGACTTTATATCATGAAGAGTTTGTTTCATGAAAGTGGCTGCACCTATGTTTGGGGCATAGATGTTGACAATTATTATTTCCTCTTGCTGGATTGTTCCTTTCACTAGTAAAAAAATGACCTGCTTTGTCTCTTCTGATAAGCTTCGGCTTGAAGTCTAATTTATGTGATATCATGGTTGCTACTCCTGCTTGTCTTTGAGTTCCATTGGCATGGATTACCTTACTCCAGCCCTTCACCTTTAGTTTGTAGGAATCTTTGCTTGTAAGGTGTATTTCTTGCAGGCAGCATATAGATGGATTCTGAGTTTCAATCCATTTTGCCACCTTGTGCCTTTTTATTGGGGAGTTGATACCATTTATATTCACTGTGATTATTGAGAGATGATTTTTAGTTTCTAACATTTTGAGTTTTGTCTTCTGTGTTTGGTAGTGTTTATTCTTCTTTGCTTAGTTGTTTGCCTCCTGGAAATTATTGTTTCTCTGGTTCTGATGTTTACTTGTTAGTTCTTCTTTGTAGTTAATCTCTTTCAGTATTTTCTCTAGTGCTGGTTTGGAAGACATTAATTCTTTCTGTTTCTGTTTGTCATGGAATGTTTTTATTTCCCCGTCAATTTTGAGATAGAATTTTGCTGGATAGAAGAATCTTGTTGCAAGTTATTTTCTTTTATCTATTTATTTATTTATTTTTTGTGGTACTGGGGATTGAACTCAGGGGCATTCTACCTCCGAGCTATACCCCCAGCTCTATTTTTTATTCTTTATTTTGAAACTGAGTCTCACTAAGTTGCAGAGGGCCTCACTAGGTAGCTGAGGCTGGCCGCTAACCCAGATCCTCCGGTCTCAGCCTCCCGAATGCTGGGATTACAAGCGTGCGCTACCACGCCCGGTGGGTTGCAAGTTATTTTCTTTCAATATTTGTAGTATGTTACTCCAGCCCCTCCTGGCTTTCATGACTTGGTTTGGGAGATCTGGAGTGATTCTAATTGGTTTGCCTCTAAAAGTCACTGGGCCCTTTACTTTTGTTGCCTTTTAGAATTTCCTCCTTAGCCTCTATATTAGTCAACTTGATTATTATGTGTCGTGGTGAACCTCTTCTTTGGTCTTGTCTAGAGGGAGTTCTGTATGTTTCCTGTACCTGTGTGTCAAATTCTCTTTCTATGTTTGGAAAATTCTCTGATATTACTTCTTTGAAAAGATTGTTTATTCCATTGGTTTCAACTTCTAATCCCTCTTCTATACCTATTGTTCTTAGGTTAGCTCTTTTAAAATTGGCCCAGATCTCATCGATGTCCACTTCATACTGTCGAATTTTTTTTTTCTTGGTTATGTACAATGGATTCGTTTTTGGAATGGTCATCTTCTAACAGTGATATTCTATTTTCCATGTGGTCTAATCTACTGTTTATAGTTTGTATTGATGCCTTCACTTCAATTATTGCATCTTTCACTTCCTTCAATGCTTCTCTTTGGTTCCTGTTCAGGGTGTCAGATTCTTTGTTTATTTGTTCCTTTATTTGTTTCCAACTCTCCCTGCATTCTTTCCGAATATCTTGTATTGATTCTAGTATTAAAGATCTGATTGTTCTTCTGGTAATCTCTGCCATTCTGGGTTGGTGAGATCTGTTATTGAGAGGTTGTGGTGGCTCATTCTTTCTTTGTTATTTTTTCTTCCCATGTTTTCCCTTCTCTTAAATTTATGTGTTTGTTGCTCTTGCAAGCTTCCTCTCAATTTATAAGTTTCTTATTTTTATTTTCTCTCTGTGAATAGTATCTTGTACTGAGTTGCAATTACTCTAGGACTCCTTCTGCCCACTCTAGTAGTGCCTTTGTTGGGTTTCAGGTCTTGACTTCTAGGGTCTGTTTGTTGCTTCTGTTCTAGGGATTTGTCTCAGAGATGTAAGTAGGGCAGTTGTGGTCTCTGTGTTTTTAGGCCTTGATGTGGGATGTGTTGAGCTCTTCCTTCTATCAGCAGAGGTGGGTTTATCCTTAGAGTTTGGCAGTTCTTTCTGGTGGTTCACCTCTATGGTCCAGTCTCTGTAGTGGAGGTTTAGAGGTGACTGCTGGTATATTCAAGGACAGGTTGTGTTCAGTGGTAAAGGTTGTGTGAGAATTTACAGTGATGAATGCAAGAATAGGGTAAAGTAGAGGGTATGGTCCAGTGGAATAAAAGATTGAGTGTGCTGAGGTGATATATGGTAAAGATTAGAGATAGTGTATATGTCAGGAGATTCTGGAAAAAGTGTTGAGGAGAAGAATATAGATGGAAGAGAGGGAGGGAAGCTTATAAAAGGGATAAGGAAGAGAGTCAACAAACTGAGCAAAAAATAACAAAGCAACCAATCATCCAAACATAAATAAATCAAAGCAATAAAAAATGAAAACAGAATAAAAACAAACAAATAACAACAACAACAAAAACAAACCCCCAAACCAAACAACAACAACAACAACAAGAAACAAAAACAAAAACTCTGCAAGTTTGTAAGTACAAAGCTGAGTTGGCCTCTGCAGCTTTTTTGGATCTGTGTGGATATTTTCGCTTTTAAATATCTGCTCACTCTCCTAGATTTTTGAGCGTGTCTCTGGCATTCTTATTTGCTCTCTCTGTCAGTGCAGGCAGGGAGTTCCACTGGTGCCTCTCCCACTGCAAGCGTGTGTCTCTGAGCTCTCCACAGGTCCTCTCTGTGTCTATCTCTCTCTCTCTGCCTTTATTGGTGGCGAGAGTGCAGTCTAAATGCCGGGAGTTTTCCAGGGTGCTTGGAAGGTCTGTATGCCCTGTGTGCATTGGGTCCCTCTGGCACTTCTGCTCCTATCCAATTGCTAATAGGGTAGATGACTGAGTCTGTCCTTTGTATAGGCTCCCCTGCCCCCCGGGAGTGCAATTTAACTTACAGATCCCTGCTGATCTGGCCCTGGTGGGAGGGGTAAACTGGGGTGTCCTTGCTGCAGGCTTAAGCTGGTTGTCCCAGGTGTTCCTGATCACTGTTGATCCTGAGGGGATATGCTGCCTGATTAGGGTGTGGAGATCTGTAGTCGCTTACTCTACATCTGGTCGCTGGGTGCGCCGGAGGTCGTTGGAGGTCTTGGTGCTAATAGACCTTGCTCTGGGCAGCTGGCTCAATGGCAGCCGCCGCTCCATGGAACACACCACTCCTTGTGCACCAGCTCCTTTATTTTCCCTGGTCTGCTTTCTGGGTTCTGTTCAGCTGCTTTTGTTGCTCTGTTCACTTTTTTGCTGCTTTCCTTTTCTTTTCTTCCATCAAGAAGCTGCTTTTGCAGCAATTTTGATTCAAGCTCTACAGTGCAGTTGGTTGCTGCTCTGGCTCTGGAGGGAGAGGTAAGCTGGGGTGGTCCCACCTCGGGCTTATGCTGGTCGTACCACGTGTTCTGGTCACTGTTGAAGGTGCAGGGGTATGCCGCCTGATTAGGATGTGGTGTTCTGGAGTCGCTTACTCCATGTCTGGTCACTGGGTATGCAGGGGGTCGTTAGATATCTCGGTGTTAGCAGATCCTGCACTGGGCGGCTGGCTCAATGGTGGCTGCCGCTCTGTGGTGTGGCACCACTGCCGTTCAGGCGGGCTCCTTTGCTCTCTCTGGTCAGCTTTCTGGGTTCTCTTCAGCTGTAGTTCAATTTTCGTTGCTTTTTTCACTTTTTTTTCTCTTGTCAAGAAGCTGCTTTTATGGCAGATTTGATTTGAGCTCACAGTGCCTAAGGAGAGGTGTTTCACTCAGACACCATCTTGGGCTCTCTCCTCAGTTTTTTTTTTTTTTTTTTTTAATCATGAATTTTTGCTTAATTTTGTTGAGAACTTTTTGCATCTATTGAGATGATCATGTGATGTTTCCCCTTAATTCTATTTATGTGAGAAGTTACATTTATTGACTGTGTATGTTGAAACGTCCTTGCATCCCTGTAATGAAACCAACATGATTATTATGTGCAATCTTCTTAACATGTTATTGACGAGGAATTGGTAATATTTTATTAAATTTTTTTTGCATCTATATTCATTGATATTGGTCCTTAGTTTCCCTTTCTTGATGTGCCCTTATTTGGCTTAGGTATTGGGTGATACAAACTTCATAGTATGAATTTGAAAGTGTTACCTCCTTTCTTTTTTTTTTTTTAGAATTTTTATTTTTTTTTATTTTTTTAATTTTAATTTTTTTTTTAGCATGGATTTTTATACATTTCTTGGGTACAACAGGGTTAATCACACTTTTTGTTGGGTACAAGCTAGTACAGGTAAAGACATCCATGCACATATTTCTCATTAACCCTTCCCCAATTCCCACCCACCCTCCCCCTATCTCCTGGGTGTTCCCTCCTTTCTATTTCATGCAGTAATCAAGGAGCATTAGCATTAAATCTTCTTTAAAGACCTAATAGAATTCATCTGAGAATCCACCTGGTCCTAGGCTTTTCTTTGTTGGAAGGCTTTTTATTACTGCTTCCATCTCACGGCTTGTGATTTATCTGTTTATGTTTTTTATATCCTCTTGGTTCATTTTTTTGTAGGTCATATTTGTTAGCATTTATCCATTTCTTTGAGGCTTTTCAATTTATTAGAGTATAAATGTTCAAAATTGTCCCCAATGATCCTCTGGATTTCAGTAATGACTCTTGTGATTCCTTGCTAATTTTATTAATCTGGGTTTTCTCTTTTTGGTTAGTTTGGGTAAGGGTTTCTCAATCTTGTTTGTCTTTTCAAAGAAATAACTCTGTTACATCCATCCTTTGTGTTTTTATACTCCATTTCACTAATTTTAGCTCCTGTATTATTTCTTCCCTTTTCCTGGTTTTGGAATAGGTTTGTTCTTGTTTTTCTAAGACATTGAGATGAATCATTAGGTTGTATTTTAGATTATTCTGATTTTCTTCATAGGCACTCATAACTGTAAACTTGCTTCTTAGAATTGCCTTCTCCTGTTAGTAATTTATTTTATACAATTTACATGAGATGCAAAATAATAACATGACATATTTTCCCCCAAATACTTGACAGTTGCTTCATTCTTCAGAAGTAAAATGAATAACACAGAAAACAAATTTAGACCCTGAAAGATCTCATGTATTGATGTTCAGAGGTGATATGATTTAAATCAGGAAGGCTGTAATTCCATCAATGGATAAATTCATTATAATGGATTTATTGGGTGGTAACCTAGGCAGGTGAGGTGTGGCTAAAGGAGGTGGGTCACTGGAAGTGTAGCTCAGAGGTAGAATGCTGCTGGCTTCAATCCCCAGTATCAAAAAAATAAAAATTAAAAAAAAAAGAAAGAAAAGAAAAAAACATTGTGTTTGAAGTACTGATAAACATATTGTGTGTCCTAGGGTGTTTTACCTCTGGGTTATACCCTGAGCCCTATTTTATTTTTTTGAGACTGGGTGTCACTAATTTGCTGAGGGCCTTGCCAAGTTGCTGAGGCTGGCTTTAAACCTGTGATTCTCCTGTCTCAGCCTCCAAAGTACCGGGATTACAGATGTGTACCACCACACTCAGCTAAACACATCTTTTAACCTTGTCTACTGTATACTTAATTGTTTTCTGTAAAGAGAAGAGGATGCCACTGATATTTAATGAGCACCCTGTAAATACTACTATGAGTGCTCAATATCAGTAAATACTACAATGTGCCAGACTCTAAATTTTACAAATATCTTATTTAGGTCAGGGCTGCCTGATTCTAAATCTGCTACATTACAGCCACCTATCAAGTTTTGTCATATACTCTGTTAACACTAATCACTCCTTACTGGAGCACTACATCTGGTTTTCTTCCTTATTTTCCCTGAAAATTAGAAATACTACATTTAACTTAGTTTATTGCATTAATTCTTTTATTGTAGCTCAGAAAATTTTGGATTGATATTTTTTCATTTAAAGAAATGTTATTATACTTTTCAATCACCATTTGGAATCTACCAATCTAAACACACAAACACACACACATATACAAATTTCTTTTAAAACATTTATTTTCAGAGAAAAATTAAAACTAATATTTGCATAGTTGTCAGAGAGTTTAAAGAATTACCACACAGTCTTCAAAATAATATTTCTTACCATATCAGAAAAATGTCACATTTCTTTAAAGATATATGAAGTTAGCTTTTGGAAGATGGTGGCAGGGTGTAATTTTAGTAGTGAACTTTTAGAATTGATGAATATCTGTGAGAAAGAGTATGTAGAGACAATTTTAGTAACTAAATATGTGTGTTTCAGAGAAGAATTTTTATCACTTGACATTTTAATTTCATAAATTTAATTTGTTAACAATTGGAAAACTGCCTCAGAGCATGTATAAACACTCTATGAAAATTTGCATTGTAAAATTCTTAAGCAAAACCAATATCCATAGTTTTGTGAGAAAAAATGATTTAAATCTTATTTGTGATGAATTCAGCAAGGCCTATCAACATGTGCTTCTTGATTTTACTAGTTTTTCCCATAATTGAGATGTTATGAAACCTCCAGATTTTCATTAAATTCATTTTTATGTGCTTAGTGGAACACTCCAACGTTATTAATAGATTGCTATAGTTTCTTTGCTGTTTATCATTGAGTTCACTTTTATAGACAAGTTAAACAATAAAAAATACTCAGGAGAGGATTTGTAGTTTTGAGTAATATTTTAAAGTCATTTCAAGAATTAGGAAGGCAGTAGAATTTCCTCTGAAGTGGTTCCTGTGGTAGGATCTTACCCACATTTCTAAGTGATAACTTATAAGTTGAGTTTTATTTTTGAAATTTAACCCAGTGACTTTCCATCAAAAGATTACATCTAGCTTTCTGGAGAGGAGTATTCAATTTTGATTACAGATTATAGAGTTCAGGGTATAGTAAGGATAGCAAGTAATCAGGGGCATTATTCCAGGTTGTGAGTGATTTTTGTTTTAATAATTGTGATAGATGGATACTTAACATTTATGATTGGGTATGCTAGTAGTTAGTAGACATTACAATTTGTCCTCTCTACTTATAGATCCTTTCTACTGAAAGCTCAAGGAACTTTATGACTATATACTTAACCTAGGGCTTTAAATAGAAATGATTTGAGTTGGGAAGCAAAAGAGTCCATTACTTTGGACAAATGAGTTTTGGAAGTTGGTATTTTATAGCGGAAGGGTGGTATGGTTCTTCTGTATGGAATTGCTCTAGAAGTGGTGGAGGTGGAAGTAGACAGAGCTCGAGCTGGGTTTGTTGTATGAGAAGGAAATGTGGTTTGAGAAGTGGTTATGCTTGGTTCGGTTGCAGTTGAGGCCAGGGTGGCTTGTGGAGTGGGTAGTTCAGGTCCAGTTCTGGTCACTTGTGGTTCGACAGCAGTGGCTGCAGCTGTTTTGTGTTTAATGATTGATGTTGGGGTGTCTTCAGGTATGGTGGTGTTCTCTGGGGTAAGCTTAAGTTCTGCAGTGATTGTGGGCATAGTTTCAGTGTCACTGGTTGTTAATGGGATGGTTTTAAGTTCAACAGAAGCCTCTAGGTTGGTTTTATGTTTTGTAAAGATTTCTGGGGTAGTTTTGGGATCAGCAGGGGTTTCTTGGGTTTTTTGGAGCTTGGTGATGGTTGTTGGGAGGGCTTCAGGTTCAACAGTGGACTCTGAGGTGGTTTTGGGTTTGTGGACGGTTTCCAGGACTGATTGGAGTTTGGTAGAGTTCACTGGGATGGTCTCTGGATTCATTTTGAGATCATTTTTTTGTGGGATGGGTTTTGACCCAGGAGTGGTCTCTGCTGTGAATTTGCATTCAGCAGCACTTCCTGGAGCTCCAGGTTCTTTAGTGGCTTTTGGGGTGGCTTCTTGTTTCGTGGTGGCTGCTGGCTTGATTTCAGTTTTGGTGGTGGCCACTTGGTGGCTTCCAGCTTCAATGGTGATTGCTGTGGCTGATTCAGCTTCAAAGGCTGCTGTGGTCATTTTGACTGTTGAGGCGGCTGCTGAGGGTGTGTGGGATTCGTTGGTGACTGAAGAAACTTCTGTAACAGGTTCAGTAACTGGAATGCTACTGGATTCATATAGAATGGGAGTAGCAACATGGTTGGGAAGAAGAGAGGGTGTTGGTGTTTCTGCAGGGATTTTTGAAGGGATTGTTTTAAATTGATTTCGAAAGACAGATTGATGACAAATTGCAGGACGTAAAAATGGTTTGGGAAGCTTCTTACACAGTTTTCTAGGTTGATGATGTTTTGGTCTGTATTTTTTCCTCCTTAAATTAGGCGTTTTCACATGGTACCTGTGTATTTTGTGTGGTGATGCGTGAAGGTGAGCAGTGCTAATTTTATGGATAGGATGATATCTTGAGAAAGAGAAAAAAGCAGCAGACCCAGTTTTTCGTTGGAGGGGTACTATGCTTTGTTTTTTGCTCTCACTGCACTGTAAAAATATAGAAAAGAGAGAATATTGTTCATAAATAAAAGAATTATTGAAATTTAGATAAGTCAATCATGAATTTGAAATTATCTTTTTATTATTATGTTTTATGTATACAGTAAGCATACATAAAACATAATTAAATCAATGAATTAAGAAGTCAAATATGTAATTAACCACCACACTGATAAAGAAATAAAATAGCATCACCCCAAAAGACCACTTTGGCTTTTTCTCCTCCTTCCTCCTCAAAGTTAAACCACTATTCTAACTCTTAACACTTGTATAAACCTATTTTTGTGTGTTAAACAGAATAACACTATTTATTTATTTGTCTCTGGCTTATTTTGCTCAACATTATTTTGTGTTCTGTTGAGTGTAATGTTACTTAATTTTTTCAAGTCACTATAGAGTAACTAGTCTTTTATAAATCTACTACAAATTTGTCCATTCAATATTTTATGAACCATTAGGATGTTTTCAGAGTTTGATTATTAGAAATGATGCTGCTGTGAACATCTCTGTACATATTTGTTGTTGTATGGGTACATGGGTTTTCTTGGAGAATATACTGACCACACCTAAATGAGATGTATCAGTAAATATATCTTCAATGTCAGTATAGAAAGCCATAGTTTTCCAAAGTGATTTCACTATCTTGTGCCCCCAATGGTAGTGTATGAAAATTTGTTGCTGCCTTTTTATTTTTAGCCATTCTGAGGAGAATGTAGTATTATCTCATCATGACTTATATTTGCATTTCCCAGATTGCCAATGAGATTGAGTCTCCCCCTTCTCTCTATCTCTTTATATATGTATATATGAATTTGGCCAAAGTCTTGAAGATATTCTGTCATTTTTAGATACTTTTAGAGTATTGTCTTTTACTCTGAGATTTATAATCTACTAGGATTTTTGGGGGGAGGGAAAGCAGTGTGATTATGAATTTGAGTATTAATTTTGTTTCCAATTGGGATATCTAATTAATTTAGTATTTATATTAAAAAGAACATTCCTTCCCCATTGATCTATAATGCTACCTTTGTTGTAAATTGGGTGTTCATGTATCTATGGGATTGTTTCTGGGCTATTTATGTTCTTTTAGAGCTGTTCCAATTTATCTTTTGCTAAAACTATGTTTTATAGTTACTGTGTCTTTATAGTAAGTCTTAATCAGTAGAGCAACTTTCGTTGGTTAGAGAATTTACAGAACCTAGATTGTTCCATATTGTTAGACCTTTTCCTGATTCTCTTGGCCTCATCAAAAAATTGAAGACTTTTCATTTAGTAAAGAGGACACTTATTTTGCTCCAGTTGCTCTCTTTAGATCCAAAAACAGTTATTTTTATGAAACTGCATATTATTTATTAAAATAGAGTATCTCATATACTTGTGGAATTTTGACCAAAACATTATCTCCTTATAGATATAGGAAATAGCTGGTGATTTGGTTAAAGAAAAAAAAATGCTTTAAGTCAAATGCTTGACTGATACAAGATGGCTTGATGAATTCATGTCAACAATAAGACTATAGCTACCAAAAGGACTATATTTAAGATAATCAATGTGAATCACATGCAGTTACCAACCTATTCAGTATTATAAACTGTGGAAACCTTCTCCAGCTTCAGTATAAATCAAGATAAATTATTTTTGAATCTTCACAGAGAAGATTCAGTCAGACTTGAAAACCAAGGGGATATGATATGTCCAAATCTTTTTTTTTTTTCAGTACTGGGGATTGAACTCAGGGCATTCTACCTATGAGCTACACCCCCAGCCCTATTTTTTATTCTTTATTTTGAAACAGGGTCTCACTAAGTTGCAGAGGGCCTCAGGCCTCACTAAGTAGCTGAGGCTGACTGTGAACCTGGATCCTCCTTTCTCAGCCTCCCAAGTGATGGGATTACAAGTGTGTGCCACCACACCCAGTTGCCAAAATCTTTTCTTAAATACACAGGGGAAGGAAA
Source organism: Graphiurus murinus (assembly GCA_004027655.1). Lineage (NCBI taxonomy): Eukaryota > Metazoa > Chordata > Mammalia > Rodentia > Gliridae > Graphiurus > Graphiurus murinus. The sequence goes on along the minus strand of PVLC010025954.1, from coordinate 8,911 downwards.
ATAAAATGGAAACTCAAATTTTATTTCAAAAAAGAATCACATGATGGGTTTCTTTGCTTATAGCATTTCGTCTTAATCTGAACCTTTGAGAGAACTCTATTCTGAACAACATGACTTTTTTTTTTTTTTTTTTTTTTTTTTGCGGTACTGGGGATTGAACTCAGGGACATTCTACCTTCGAGCTATACCCCCAGCCCTATTTTTTATTCTTTATTTTGAAACCAGGTCTCACTAAGTTGCGGAGTGCCTCACTAGGTAGCTGAGGCTGGCCGCGAACCCAGATCCTCCGGTCTCAGTATCCCGAATGCTGGGATTACAAGCGTGTGCCACCACGCCCGGCTACAATATGACATTTTTGCCATCCAATATCATGCAGGGATGCATGCAATTTGACTCTAATAGGAGAGATGGCATGACATAGTGTTGAGCTGGCACCAAAAAGAAGGGGATTTCTTTTTAAATTTGAATATCAATACCTTTGCTTCTTGAAGAGAGAGAAGGAGGGGGGATGCTAAGGATATAAAATTCTACTAAAACAACATTGAAGTGCAGGATGCTCAATATATGGATACAATTAAATTATGTTAAGTGGCCTGCCATAAATTCTAGCATTTGGAAGGTTCAGAGAACACAACAAAGTTGAAAATTTTCACTTTAAATTTACAAAGATGGTCTGAATAGAATCAAAAGAATGAAGGATTGTGATTGATAGGACTTACCAAATAGTTGGAAGTCAGAACCCAAAGTCCAACAATCAGGGAGAGTGTTTTCATCTTTTCTTGTTATGCCCTGAATATGAACAGATAGTTATCCCTTTTAGGTACTTTGATGGATACATTGTCTATGTTCAAATTATTTAACTGATATTTAATACAATTTACACTTTTATATATAATCTTCAAGTCTTCTGCATGATGATGATGAAAAAATGTTTAGGCGTTTTACATAAAGGAATGGTCCATTTTTTTTTTTTTGTGGTACTGGGGATAGAGCACAGGGGCATTCTACCTCCACGCTACACCCCCAGACCTATTTTTTGTTTTGTTTTGAAAAAGGGTCTCACTAGGTTGGTAAGTCTCACTACTTACTGAGGCTGTCCTTGAACCTGTGATCCTCCTGTCTTAACCTCCCAAGTACTGGGATTACAAGTGTGCGCCACCATGCCTGGCAGAAATGGTCCATTTTATTTTTCTTTCTTTCTTTTTTTTTTTTTTTGCCATACTGGGGATTGAACTTAGGGGCATTCTACCTCTGAACTACACCTCCAGCCCTATTTTTTATTCTTTATTTTGAAACAGGGTCTCACTAAGTTGTGGAGTGCCTCACTGGGTAGCTGAGTCTGGCTGTGAACCCGAATCCTCCGATCTCAGCCTCTCAAATGCTGGGATTACAAGCGTGCGCCACCATGCCTGGCTAGAAATGGTCCATTTAAAAATGTAATAAAACAGCCGGGCGTGGTGGCGCACGCTTGTAATCCCAGCATTCGGGAGGTTGAGACCGGAGGATCCGGGTTCGCGGCCAGCCTCAGCTACCTAGTGAGGCACTCCGCAACTTAGTGAGACTCGGTTTCAAAATAAAGAATAAAAAATAGGGCTGGGGGTATAGCTTGGAGGTAGAATGCCCCTGAGTTCAATCCCCAGTACCGCAAAATAAATAAATAAATAAATAAATAAATAAATAAATAAATAAATAAAAATAAAAATAAAATAAAATAAAATGTAATAAAACCACCATACAAATAGATGCTCATATTGCTTCTTTAAAACTGTATTGTGTATTTTGGTAAATTTATGGCTATGACTCTTTAAATTTTCCTTGACAGTACACTTGCCATAGTCTCTCTGAGGAATTTATACATGAAATAATGAAAGAAAATCATTGTCCTGATTTCATGTAATGCAAGAAGTTTTCATAGTAAAAATTGTTGTTTATTATCTTTTGAAAAGGCTTTTTTATTGCAAAATAGTCTTACTAATTATGAAGTTAAAAAGTTCATCTAATGTTAATGTGTTTTCATGTTCTCCCTATTTTTAATCTCTCAGTGTCACCCATCAATTCTTACCTCTGTTTATCATACTAAATTCTTGTCACACGAATCTATTTCTTTCATTGCTTCTAGATGTTCTCGGTAAAACAACTGGATTGCCTACCAAGATTTATGTAAGAGAACAGAAATGGTGGGACAGGACACAATCCATTAAAATCATTTTTAAATTGTGGTCTTCAGGGTTTTAAATACATGTTATAATCAGAAGGGGTCTCTGCTAAGTAGGACTATAGACTGCTATGTTTATAGCAACATGAGTGAAGGGAAGTATATCCTAAAAAGTAATGTGCAAAGTGGATAATTCTAAGTTCCTTATGTAGAGTTTCAGAGAAGAAAAGTGTGTCCGGAATCTGGAGAAGACATTCTTAGAGGGTTTGGTATTTGAGTTGGTAGACCACAGATTATCATGATAGCAAGGAAGAACAATCTCTTCCCATACACCACTACCTAGTGTAGAAGTTGGATGAGTACCTAAATTTTTTTCTTATCTGTAAAAGGAAAAAATGACACCTTTCTCAAGGAGTCATTATAGGAAATAAATGACCAAATTATGGAAAAGCACTCTGGAAGCTGTAAAGCAATTTCCAATTGTATGGCCCTTATGTGATTATAATAATTTCAGATATCTCAATTTCTAAATCCTCAGCATTTTAGATTATTTGATAGATATCTGTTGTATGACTTTTTATGCCAGGCTCTGGGCTAGGCACAGTAAGGGTTATAGAAATTTCTATAGCAAGTTTCATCTGACAAGAAGATCAATGTCTAAAAAGGGAGTCATATGTAAGGTTATCTATAATAAGGGCAGAAGGAAACATGATTATCATAGAATCAGAAAGGTGTATTTATTACTGATCATTCTCAGAGCAAATATGTTCCATTCACTAAGACTTTACTTTCCCTGCAATTATGCCATGACTAGTGCAAGTTCTTCTAGGAATTCTTTGGATTTCTGAAAAGAAAATATACTTATCATCTTAGTTTCCCTTATGGAAGTTGAAACTGGGTTTCTTTTCCAAATCTTTTTGTTCAGGTCAAAACTTCCATATTTTGAAAATAAAAAAGGCAATATAATGTTACAAGAATTTTTATGCAAAATCATCTGAGTTAAATATAATTCAAAAGTCTAATATTCAAAATTTCCAGTACCAACCTTTATGGGAATGACCTCATGTATAGGTCAAAATGTTAGTGAAATTTCGTGGTGGCCAGTTGTTGTCTTCTGGCTTTCTCGGGATGTCAGTGGAATCAAATGAGAGCTTTGTAAGAGGCATCCTAATCTTTATAGTCTTCAGTGTTTGTTGGCAATAGGACAAAGTTATTGGAAGGGAAGGTCACTTCTGGATTGATAATATTTGTTCACATAATGAAATGGTAGTTTTGAGGTTTGGCACCAGATTTTTTCATGTTTATTTATTACTGAGGGACATTGTTATTCGTTGAGTCACATTCTCCCAGTGAATTTTATGTAACGAGACTAAGCTTTGTAAATTCTTTTGGATCATTGGATTCCTACTGCCATTAGTACTAAGATGCTCATTTTGTTTTTGATGGTATTGCAGATTGGACGCGGGTGCATTCTATCCCCGAACTATACCCTTAGCCTTTTTATTTTTTGTTTGGAAATCAGATTTCACTAGGTTTTTGAGACTCTCACTATGTTGTTGAGGCTGTCCTAGAACCTGCAATCCTCCTGTCTCAGCCTCTGAAGTACTGGTATTACAGGCATGTGCCACCTCGCCCAGCTGCCCAATTGTTTTTGATAACTTTTGATAAGATGCTCACAAAACCCATTATTTGGTTCTTGGGAACACAAGTGATCTGAATTTCCCACCATTTTTCTATCTAAAGGCCTTGTGTCTAATTTTGTCCAATGAAACATAAACAGAAAAATATATGATACATTTCTAGGGATTGAGGCTAGGGGCACTCTACCTCTGAGTTATACCACCAGCCCTTTTTATTTTTTGTTTTGAAACAGGACTTGCTATGTTGCTGAAGCTGGCTCAAACCTGAGATCCTCCTGTCTCAGCCTCTTAATTACTGGGATTATAGGCATGCACCATCATGCTTGGCTTGTGCCCTACCTTTTAAAGTATCTTTGAGCAAAATATAAAGAAAATGAAGGAATCAACAATGCAAATATATGGCTGAAGAGACTATCAGACAGAGAGAACAATCATGCACAGGCCTTCAGGTAAGAGAGTGCCTAGTTTGAATAGCAGGAAGGAGAGGAGAATGGTGGAGGTAGATTTCTTCCTTCCTGTCTTTGTTCAGATGTCATGTCCTCAGCGAGGCTTGTCTTCACTCTCTAAAGTTGTTTACTCCTCAGTGTTTACTCTCTTCTCTTTGCACTATTTATATGTAATTGTGTGTGTGTGTGTGTGTGTGTGTATGTGTGTGTGTGTGTGTGTGTGTATACATATATATGGTAGGCAGAGAGTAATGACCCCCCAAATGTCTACATCTACATCTAGACCTTCAGAACCCATGAATATGTTAAGTTACATAACAAATAAGATTGCAGCTGGATGCAGATGACATAACTTGAAAATAGAGACATTCTGAATTATCTGGTGGGCTTAATATGATCACATAGGTTCTTAAAAGTAAAATTAAAGCTATAAAAAAGTAGAGACTCAGAAGTAGACATGACTATGGAAGAAATACATGCAATATTGCTGGCTTTGAAGATGGAGAAAAGAGTCCTCTAGAAGTTGGGAAAAAAGCAAGAAATGACCTTCCCTAGAGATGTAGAATGAATAGACTTCAGCTCTGACATCCTGATATTAGCTATCAAACCTGGGTAAAAATTTTAACCTACAAAACTATAGAGACTAGTTGTATAGTGTGCTTGTGTGTGTAAGTCACATTTTCTTTATCCATTCATCTTTTGATAGATACTTAGATTCTCCCCCGTTACCATACAAACTACTGAAATTGACATTGGAATTTCCACATATGTATACATAGTCGATGTTAGTATTTCCAATAATGAACCTCAGTCTTCTCTCTCCTCTTCCCTTAGACAACTTTCCTGGCTCCACTGAGGTTTATCCTCCATTGTCTAAAGTCCCTCTGATATCCCAGTTACTCTCTAACTTGTGCGTATTAAAGAAAACATATGTCCCTTCACTTTCTGTGACTGGGCTAATCTCATTTAACATAATGTTCTCCAGGTCTTTCCATTTTCTTGCAAATGACATTATTTTATTCTTCTTTATTGCTAAGTAGAATTCCATTGTGTGTATTTTCCATAGTTTTGTAATCCATTCATCTGTTGATGGACACCTGGGTTGATTTCATAATTTGGATATTGTGAACGGTGCTGCTTTGAACATGGGTATGCATATATTACTTTAGTTCTCTGGTTTTAACCTCTTTGGAAAGATACCCATGAGTGGTATAGCCAGATCATATGGTGGATCCATTCCCAGATTTCTAAGGAGTCTCCACATTGATCTGCATAAGTGTGGCCTCTTTATGTTGTCTCAGATTTCTTGTATATTCTGGTAACAGTTTTTATTTATTTATTTACTGTTTTTTTTTTTTTTTTTTTTTTTTGCAGTACTGGGGATTGAACCCAGGGACATTCTACCTTCAAGCTATACCTCCAATCCTATTTTTATTCTTTATTTTGAAACAGGGTCTCACTAAGTTGCAGAGGCTGCCCATGAATCTGCAACTCTCCAGTCTCAGCCTCCTAGGTACTGGGACTATAAGCATGTGCCACCATACCCGGATCAGTTTTTATTTTTCTTTAATATTATCTGAATATTTAAAGTCAGCTATCTTCTATTTAAGCTCTGAATTCTGTCTTCTACTTGATCTATTGGTGGGACTTTCTGCTGTACTTTTTATTTGATTTACTGAGTCTTTCATTTCACTATTTTCCATTTGTTTGTTTTTTAGTGTCTCTATCTCTTTATTAAAATTTCTTTCACATCCTGTATTTTCTCTTTTAGTTTATTCCTTAGATCTTCTTTAACTTTTTAATCATTTTAACAATAAAATTTTGAATGCTTTGTCCAGAATTTCCTTTGACTTTCTGTTATTGGAATACTAAAAACTTCTGGAGGCATCTTCTCGGCCTATTTTCTTATGTTTTCAAGGTCCTATATTTGTATATCTTTTCCTTTTCCTTTTTACGTAGGGATCATATAGTGAGGAGTTTGTCTCTTTATAATAAGCTCTGGGCTTGGAGTATATCTTAGCTTCAATACAGGCTAATCAAAGTGCTAAGAGACGAGTGCTTTGAGAGGAGAGAATAACAGTAGTAATTTAGAGCAAACCATATATCAATATATAAGAATTGCTACTGATGATCTCTACAACTCTGTCAACCAAAGAGAAAAGTAGATGAGAAGTAGTGTAGAGCAGGCTGAAAAGATGAAGCACTAAAGAAAATATACTAAATTAAATTGGAAGAAAGGATAAAAATAAAGAGAAAAAAGAAAGCTAAAAAATAGAAGGGTAGGAAAGGGGAATGAGACAGAAAATAATATGAGGAGAGAGAGAAGATGAAAGGAGGGAATGGAGGGAATAGAGATGATAAAGAAGAAGTATTGAGAGAGGATCCAGTTAATTGACAACTAATTGAAATTAGATAGAAATTTGAAAAAAATACACAGAATGTGGGAAAATTAGAAATCTGTTTACCTCAGCTAATGCAATAACAATAACAAAGAGATTTGGTTTTCTTCTTGCTGAAGTTTTAAAATTGGTCACATTGCATTCCAGAGTTTTGATTTTAGAATCTCTCAGTTATTAGGAAGTTTGAGTGCCACTAATACTGTGATGTTTGTTTGTTCTTTGCTCTGATCCTAACTGGTTGAACTTGTGAGGGATAGTCTATGTACTGAGCTCTGCCCTCTCCTTGCCTGGCAGCATCTGTTGGGGGAATATTGCTTATTTAAGAGCACACTTCACCCTCAAAATGACTGCTATTGTGTCCAGAGTTGGCTGTGTAAGTCTGATGGCCCTCTCACCCATGCATCTTGTGGACTGATCTGGATGGCAGGTACCCTTCATTATGACTTCCCCAGTCTGTGTGCTGTGGCAAGGTGTGTGATGTGGCATTCTATCCTCCAAACCCTTCTGGGCACGGTGGAGGTGGCACTAGGAGGATGTTGTGGGGTCACTGCCTTCCACTGGACCCTAATCTGTCTTTGTTCTACTAGGTTAGCTACACTTCTTATCCCAGAGTTCAGATTGTCAATTTGAAATGCAAGTGCCCTTTGGTGTTCTCTGCTCTGCAGACTCAGCTGGCAGCTGTGGTTCACTTCCCTCAGACCCTTCTCTAGTCTGTGTTATAGTCTTCCTCTTGGGCCTGGACTGACTGACAGCTTGGGCATCCACCCATCCATTGAAAAGTAAAGCTTACATGCTTGTTTGGTCTTGGATATTCAGAAAGCAAATATACCATGAACAAGACAACAAAGAATGGCGGGGGGCGGGGGGGGGGGGGGGGAGAGAGAGAGAGAGAGAGAGAGAGAGAGAGAGAGAGAGAGAGAGAGATGCAAACCATAGAGATTTCGAGTTTCCCAGCCACAAACAAAGAGGCTTTTCAAGCTGTCGCTGCCTCTCTGCTTTCATTAACTCTGCCTGGAGAATGCCAGGATTCCTCTTACACCAGCTCGTTTTTCTGTTTCTCAGCTTATTTTCTGACCAGATTGTGAATTTGTTGGACAGTCGCACCTGTTTTTATTAAATTTGTTGGGAGAATTTCTTTTGGCTCATTGGAGAGGCTTCTTCTGCCCTCACTGAGCCATCATACACGCAATGATGTTGCAATTTATTCCTTTTATTAATTCTCTATTATAGAAACTGAGATTTATGCTTACTATCTCTCTGAGTTACTGTTGGTTTCCCACATCCTTTTTACCTCAATATGCCAATGTAGAACTGTTATTTTAATTTAATCTCTGGGAGCAACTACAATATTATGGGTTCCTCTCATCCCCCATTTTTCTTCTCCTCAGAACTTTGATCAATTTGATGTCTATCTTTTTCTAAAGGATCTCTACTTTCCCCAGCATCATTGATTTTAAAATGTCCTGTTTTACCACTAACTTGCAATAGCATGTCTATCATGTACTAAGTTCCTGTGTGCCTCTAGGTCTATTAATAGACTTTCTATTGGGTGCCTTTGGTTATTATCTTTGGGAGTTGTTGTATCCCATAGGAACATTTTCAGGTTACTTTAATACATATTAATAGCTTTATGCTGTACCCCGAGTTCTCTCTTCTTTCAGGAAGTTTGTTGGTTTTCTATTATAAGAGATATAGCGACTTCCGGGAAGATGGCGACGGAGTGAGACACGTCTCAAGAGCCGCTGTGAGCTCGATTCAAATCAGTCATGGAACCAACTTTTTGAAAGAAGAAAAAAGCAACAAAAGGGTGAAAAACGCTGTGAAAACTGGAACACAGCTGAGCAGAACCCGGAAGGCCGACCAGGGAGAGCAAAGAAGCCCGTCTCCGCGGCCCTGGCGCCACGCCGCCAAGCAGAAGCCGCCATTGAGCCGGCCCCCGGCGTGAGGTCTACTAAAAAAGAAAAATATACAACAACCCTCCGCATCCCACTGGGCAGAGGCGGAGTGAGCGACTCCTGAACTTCTCATCCTAGCCAGGCGGCATTTCAAGGCATCTTCGACAGAGACCAGAACTGTCCTCGCCCGCAAGGACCTCGAGAACGGGGGTTTTCAGGGGAACCTTTACGCACCTACGGAATGGGATGAAAAAAGAAAAGAAACGCGGAGAGCCTGCAGTGCAGTGTCAGACTCTGAAGCTTTATTTTTTGCAGCTCAATTTATACAATGTTGTAAAACTGAGGCAGAGGAATGGGTTCACTCTCGGTTATCTCT
>PVLC010025953.1:0-23183 GCA_004027655.1 Graphiurus murinus | reverse complement strand
GCCGGGCGTGGTGGCGCACGCTTGTAATCCCAGCATTCGGGAGGCTGAGACTGGAGGATCTGGGTTCGCGGCCAGCCTCAGCTACCTAGTGAGGCACTCCGCAACTTAGTGAGACTCGGTTTCAAAATAAAGAATAAAAAATAGGGCTGGGGGTGTAGCTCGGAGGTAGAATGCCCCTGAGTTCAATCCCCAGTACCGCAAAAAAAAAAAAAAAAAAAAAAAATTTGAAGTCTACAATTATGAAAAAGTTCACTTGACATTAACTGATAATACACTTCCTCACTATAATTTATGAGCAGATAATCATTTTATGATAACAGTTTTTATTTTTACCACGTAAAAACATGTTGATTTCCTATTTTGTAGGGAGAAGTGTGACCCATACAATGTTGATTTCTGTGAAAATTAATTAGAGAATTTCAGTTCCTTTAATTTAAGTTCCAGGGCACCTCATATTTCAAGGTCTTCCTTTCCTACACTCACCGCACAAACATGCTTGATTTTATGAGTTTCCTATGCTTATATCTGAATAATCTGTAGCAGGTGTTGAACATTGGTGAAGGTTTTTGAGATTATGGATGATTTTCAATGCAAAAGGTTACAACCCAATGCTGGTCTCTTCTCCTTTTGCATTGATGGGGTGTGGTGGAGAAACATGGCAGAAGCAAACTGCATTCCATGTGATTAAAATCTGGCCCAACATTCTGTGTCTGTTTGTGGAGTATAGGTTGCTGATCCTTGCTATGTTTTGCTATAATTATTTCTTTTATCTTTTTATCTACAGTGAAAATTGTACTTATCCCTGTGGGACAGGAAATTATAATGCCTTTTAAAGTTGACACCATTTTTAAACACCTCAGGGAACATTTTTCACGATTATTAGGTATCCCGCCTTATGTACTGCAGATAAGTTATGCAGGTAAGTTTGAAGACTAATAAACTTTTCAAGACTTCTCTAATTTTAGCATGTATCCAATCAATATCTTTGATTCCTTAAACTAAATTTCTTGATATTTACTATTTTAGCATTATATTGTGGCTATGCATTCATTCATTTAGCATTTTTTTTTTTTTTTTTTTTTTTTTTTTTTTTTTTTTTTTTTTTTTTTTTTTTTTTTGCAGTACTGGGGATTGAACTCAGGGGCATTCTACCTCTGAGCTACACCCCCAGCCCTCTTTTCTATTCTTTATTTTGAAACCGAGTCTCACTAAGTTGCGGGGTGCCTCACTAGGTAGCTGAGGCTGGCTGCGAACCCGGATCCTCTGGTCTCAGCCTCCTGAATGCTGGGATTATAAGCGTGCGCCACCACACCCGGCTATTTAGCATGTTTTTATTGGAGACATATTTTGTTCTAGACACTTTGCTAATGAATGAACATGCAAAGAAACATGAAACAAGATTTTATTCTTTTTTTTTTTTGTGGTACTGGGGATTGAACTCAGGGGCACTCTACCTCCGAGCTATACCCCCAGCCCTATTTCTTTTTATTTTTTATTTTGAAACCAGGTCTCACTAAGTTGTGGAGTGCCTCACTACATAGCTGAGGCTGGCCTCGAACCCGGATCCTCTGGTTTCAGCCTCCCGAATGCTGGGATTACAAGCATGTGCCACCATGCCTGGCAACAAGATTCTATTCTAAAGTTGTTTACAGACTCTTAAGGAAGAATTTCCACATAATGTGTACATGCTTTAATGGAAATATGCACAAAAAGCTATGAGAATAGAGAGGAAGGAATCTGGGAGATTCTAGAACATTTCAGTTAATAAAAGTGATAATAATTATGCTCAGTCCCAAAGAGGTGAGAAAACCTGGAGCTTTGGGGAAGTGGTAAGAAGTTTTGAGTGGCTGGAAGTAGATTATATATGGGGAGTAGAGATGAAACTGAAAACAGTAGATGTTCAAAGAGAATGCATAGAACAAGAGATAGCAAATGTTTTCTGAGTATTGTATACGTTTAGGTAATTCCTATGTTGTTAGGTTTGTTTATATGTTTTGGATAATACTGAGAAGGCCCACTTGAAGTTGCATTAGCCTTGAATTATGCTTGAATGTAGTCTGTGTAACTAGTTAACCAGACCAACATAGCTAACTATATATATGTCTGTAGAATGTCTGCACATATCCGAATATTTTAGCTTAAAATGTTTTGGCAATATACTAAGTGCTGTGTGCATGTACATTTGTATCACTTTGAACCTCACTATGATATATAATTACAATGTGCCAACAAAAGAATAAAAACACTTTTTGAAGTTTTGGTATTGACTTCTAAAGTTACTACAGAAAGTTTCTAGAGAAAAACAATTGTGTTTCAAAATTATTTTTAAAAATCTATTTATAGTGAATACATTTAAAAATAAGATGTATTTAAATAACTCATTAAAGTTTGATTAGAGAAGTAAGGCTAAAATTTAAATTATTGATGATAATAGTGATACTGATGACAATCATGATGGCTAATTTATTGAACCCCTACTATAAATACAATCATGATGGCTAATTTATTGAGCCCCTACTATAAATACAATCATGATGGCTAATTTATTGAGCCCCTACTATATATGTTGCTGCTTCTACAAGACGTTTTGCTTACATTATTATTTAATCCACACAAAAATCTTTGAGATAGGTATTAACTCTTTTTTTGAGAGACAGGAAACTAAAATTCAAGGAACTTCTGTGAAGGTACATGGCTGATAAGTTGCAGAGTAGTCTGAACTAAATGCAGGTCTGACTCCAAAAAAGGAATTAGAAACTGCTGGGCATTGACTCAAAGGTAAAGTTTAAAACTAGAGAAGAGAGAGCAGTGGGAGACTGGAGTAGCTGTCCAGTGCTACTGAAGAGTCTTTCCGTCTTTTGCTTCCTGACCTTTTTTCTTTTTAAGTGTAAGGTGTCATTACTGGCTAACAGGCTTATGTCAGCATCAGTTACAGAAGAGCTGAACTGGACACCAACCACCTTCTATGATGGGTGCTTTCCCCATGACTGAACTGGGGCTCAAGTCTGGTGGGACTGTGACCTCTATAGAAACAAGGAGGGGAACAAAGAGAGCTCTGGGAACCTGTATCCATTTTATATGGCTCTTGTAACCATTAATCACAGACTTAGTGACTTAAAGCAACACATATATTTCTCTTACAGTTCTAGAGTCCAAAAATCTTAAGTTGGTTTCATTGGAATAAAGTCAACGGGTCAGTGGCAGTTGTCCCTCTGGAAGCTCTAGGGGAGAAGCCACCTTCCTTGTCTTTCCAGCTTCTAGAGTGGCATTCTTAGCATTCTTTGGCTTATTGGCCCCTTCCTCTATCTTCAAAACCCTAGAGTAGTACATTCAGATCTCTCTTTGCTTCTGTCATATCATCTTTTCCTCTATAGTCGAATCTCCTTCCTTCCTCTAAGAAAGGCACATGTAATTACATTTAGGGCCCAACCAGATAGTCCAGGATCCTCTCCATCTTAAAATCCTTAATAAAACCTGCAAAGCCACTTCTGCTATGGAAGATAATGTTCATAGAGATTATGATTGGACATATTTGTGCAGTCATTATTCAGCTCATCACAATATATGACATTCATGTAAATTTAAAAAATTAAGAATGTTGAGTGAAACTGAAGCCCAAAGATCTTCAAATGTGATTTCTTAAACATAGCCAAAATAGACAAGTGGTGTCTGGTATATTTTATGAGTATGACTTTTTCTGTGTTCAGATTCCTAAATGTAATTAAGGAAGCCCATACATATATAGATCCCATAAACAAAGTTTCTATAACACAAAACAGGAGTAATATTATTGTATTTTTATGTGCATTAAAACACAGAAAGAAAATTTGTTAATTTATTGAATAGACCAGTAACAGAGTAGACCTGGGAGAAGGGAGAAGCTGAGGTAATACAATGATAACAACAGAAAAGTGATGTTAACTTTTTCCAGCATAAAGCTGAGTTTCTTATTATGGAAAAAGAGAAAGAAAGGTATCCTTTAGAATTTGGAGTCTGTGCTTTCTGTACCAGAGGGTAGACTAGATATTAAAATAACTATGCTTCCCCTGGTATGGACATATTCTGTATTTACATATATCATATTGAAGTTTTTCATAGAGTCAATGCTTAGTATGTGATTCTATTCATACTGTAGAATGTTTTCTCTTTCATATATTTATATGGAGTTTCATAGCTATTATTTTTATATATCTGAATACTTGAGAGTTGTAGCTTTTTTATAATGCTGAATTTGCACAAGAATGCGCTATTTCTCTTCCTATTGTGAAATTTTGTTTTTTATTATTATTTTCATTATACATATTCATGGGAAACAATGTGATAATTCAGTACATGTATACAATGTATAATGATCAAATCATTATAGCATTTGTTTTTTAAAGATTAAAAATTTTGATTAGAATGTAATCATTGTACATATTTGTGGGGTACAGTATGATGCTTCAACACATGTATAAAATATGTACAGATCGAATCAGGGAAATTAAAGTTTCTATTTCTTTATCATTACTTCATGTTTGAAGGCTTTGAAAGCTTGTCTTCTTGTCATTCATAAAGTATTTAGTCACTTATTATGAGCTATATTCACTCTACTATGCAATTTTCTCTGCTAACACTACAGAAAGAGATGGAAAACATTTCTATTATATTTAGCAATTAAGTGGTATGTGGTCTTACAAGCATCTTTGATATTTTTCATCACCTTAAAAATGAATACACCTAATTAGACTTTTCTAGAAACTATTTTACATCATGGTAACTATAATTTTTATATTGTAATCATACATCTTTGTTAGGTACAAGCTGGTAAAGGCATACATGCACACATCTCTCTTTTAACCCTTCCCCAATTCCTGTCCCATTCCCTCCTTCTCATGTTCAGTTTAGTGATTGACTTTGAAATGTTTGTGAAAGTACATCATGTGCCTTAGGGTGTTTCTCTCCCCCCTCCCTATCACCTTCAGTTAAGTCACCTTCTTTGCTCATCTAAGGTTTCTGCTTCTTTTGTCTAGAGTACCCCTTATGACCCACCTTTTCTCTAGCTTCTGCATATTAGGGAGAACATCCAATTTTTTACTTTTTGTGACTGACTAATCTTACTAGCATAATGTTTTCCAGTTCCATCTATTTCCCTGCAAATAACATGATTATATTCTTCTTTATGGCTGAGTAAAATTCCATTGTGTATGTATCTCATAGTTTTGGAATCCATTCATCTGTTGATGGACATCTTGGTTAGTTCCACAGTTTGGCTATTGTGAATTGTGCAGCTATAAACATAGATACACATGCGTCCATCTGATAGTTTGGTTTCCATTGTTATGGATAGATACCCAGAAGTGTTATTGGTGGATCATATGGTAGGTTTATTCCCATCTGAGAATCCTCCATACTATTTTCCAAAGTGTTTGCACTAATCTGCAATTCCATCAACAATGTATTAGGGTTACCACTTTCCCACACCCTCATCAGCATTTGTTATTGTTTGTGTTTTTGATGATTGCCATTCTGATTGGGGTTTAGATGAAATCTCAAGGTAATTTTGATTTGCATCTCTCTGATTGTTAATGATGTTGAACATTTCCTCATACATTTATTGGCCATTTGTATTTCTTCTTTTGTGAAGTGTCTATTTAGATTCTTTGCCTATTTTTTGATTGGGTTATTTGTTTTCTTAGCTGTGAGTTTCTTGAGTTCTCTGTATATCCTAGATATTAGTCCTCTATCAGAAGAGTAGCTGGCAAAAATTTTCTCCCACTCTGTGGGCTCTCTGTTGAGGTTCTTGATAGTTTCCTTTGCTGCACAGAAGCTCTTCAGTTTATTGCAATCCCATGTGTTGATCTTCCTTTGAGTTACTTATGCCCTTGGGGTCTTGTTGAGAAAGTTATTACCTGTGCCTGTGTGTTGAAGTGTTGGATCTATGCCCTCTTCAAGTAGCTGCAAGATCTCTGGCCTGACTTCCAGGTCTTTGATCCATCTTGAATTGACTCTTGTGCAGGGTGAGAAAGTGGGATTTATTTCCATTTTTCTGCATATGGTTAACCAGTTTTGCCAACACCATTTGTTGAAGAGGCTGTCTTTTTTCCAGTGTATGTTTTTGGCTCCTTTCTAAAAAATCAATTGACTGTAAGTGTGTGGATTTGTTTCTGAGTCTTCTATTCTCCTCCATTGGTCTATATCTGTTTTTTGTGCTAATACTATGCTGTTTTTATTATTGTGGGTTTGTAGTAGAGTTTGAAGTCAGGTATTATGATGGCTTCTGCATGGTTATTATTGCTAAGAACTACTTTGGCTATTCTGGGCTTTTTGTTGTTCCAAATGAATTTAAGGACTGATTTTTCTATGTCTGTGAGGAGTGACCTTGGTAATTTAATGGGTATTGCATTGAATATGTAGATCACTTTGGGGAGAATGGCCATTTAGATGATATTTATTCTGCTTATCCAAGAGCATGGAAGATCTTTTCATCTTCTAAGGTCTTCTTCCATTTCTTTTTTCAACTTTTTATAGTTTTTCTTATAGAAGTCTCTTACTTCCTTGGTAATGTTTATTCCTAGGTATTTTATTTGGGGGGGTGCTGTTGTGAGTGGAATTGTTTTCTGGATTCCTTTATTAGTGGATTTATTGTTGGCACATAGGAAAGGTTCTGATTTTTTTAGATTGATTTTGTATCCAGATACTTTGCTGAATTTGTTGATCAGTTCTATAAGTTTTTTGGTTGACTTTGTTGGGTCTTCTAAGTGTAGTATCATGTCACCTGCAAAAAGGAATAGTTTTAGTTCTTCTTTCCCTATTTTTATGCCTTTGATTTCTTTTTCTTGCCTTATTACTGTGGTTAGAGTCTCAAGTACTATATTTAACAGTAGTGGTGATAATGGACATCCTTGTTTTGTTCCTGTTTTTAGTGGGAACTCTTGCAGTTTTTCCCCATTTAATATGGTGTTGACTGTGGGCCTATTGTATATTGCCTTTATGATGTTGAGGCATGTTCCTTTGATTCTGATTCTCTGCAGTACTTATTAGCATGAATGAGTATTGGATTTTATCAAATGCTTTTTCGGCATCTATTGAAATGATAATGTGATTTTTGTCTTTCATACCTTGAGTCTTTTTATTGGGGAGTCGAGGCCATTTATAGTCAGTGTGATTATTGAGAGATGATTTTTAATTCCTAACATTTTGATTTTTAACTTCTGTTTGAGCTAGTGTTTGTTCTTCTTTGCTTAGTTGTTTGCTTCCTGGAAATTATTGTTTCTCTGGTTCTGATGTTTATTTGTTAGTTCTTCTTTGTAGTTAATCTCTTTGAGTATTTTCTCTGGTGCTGGCTTGGAAGACATAGATTCTTTCAGCTTCTGTTTGCTATGGAAGGTTTTTATTTTCCTGTCAAATTTGAGAGATAGTTTTTCTGGGTAGCAGAATATTGGCTGCAAGTTATTTTCTTTCAGAGTTGGGACTATGTTGTTCCAGCCCCTCCTGACTTTCATAACTTGGTTTGGGAGGTCTGGAGTGATACTAATTGGTTTGCCTCTAAATGTCACTTGGTCTTTTACTTTTGTTGCTTTTATGATTCTCTCCTTGGCCTCTACATTAGTCAATTTGATTATTATGTGGCTTGGTGAACCTTTTCTTTGATCTTGTCTAGAGGGTCATCTATATGTTTCCTGTAACTATGTGTTGACTTCTCTTTCTATGTTTGGAAAATTTTCTGATAGTCTTTGAAAAGATGGTTGATTTCATTAGTTTCAACTTCTAATCCCTCTGGTATGCCTATTATTCTTAGGTTAGCTCTTTTAAAATTGGCCTAGATCTCATTGATGTCCAATTCATGCTGTCAATTTTTTTTTCTAAATTATGTACTATGCATTCATTTTTGAAATGGTCATCTTCTAAGAGTGGTATTCTATTTTTCATGTGGTCTAAGATACTCTTTATGTTTTATATTGATGCCTTCTCTTCAATTATTGCATCTTTCATGTCCTTCACTTTCTTCAAGGCTTCTCTTTGATTCCTGTTCAGGGTGTCAGGTTCTTTGTTCATTTGTTCCCTTATTTCTTTCCAGCTGTCTCTTCATTCTTTCTGGAAATCTTGTATCATTTCTACTATTAAAGATCTGAATTGTTGTGGTAATCTCTGTAATTCTGTGTTGGTGAGTTCTGTTATTGTGGGGTTGTGGTAGCTCATTGCTATTTTTCCTTCCCATGATTTCCATGTTCTTAAGTTTATATCTTTGCTGCTTTTGCTACTTTCAATTTATATGTTTCTTATTCCTATTTTCTCTCTGTGAATAGTATCTTGTACTGAGTTGGGATTACTCTAGGACTCCTTCTGCCCACTACAGTGGTGCCATTAGTGGGTTTCAGGTGTTGACTTATAGGGTCTATTTGTTGCTTCTGTTATGGGGATTCGTCTCAGAGATATGAGTAGAAAAGCTTGTGCCCTCTGTGTTTTTAAACTTTGATGTGGGGCATGTTGAAATATTTCTTCTATCAGCTGAGATGAGTTTATCCTTGGTATCTGGCAGTATTTCTGGTGTTTCACCTCTCTGGACCAATGTCCACAGTAGGGATTTAGAGATGTCCTCTGGTATATACAAGGGAAGGTTATGTTGTGTTCAGTGGTGAAGGTTGGGTAAGGGGGCATAAGCTGCAGTGATGACTGCAAGAATAGGGTAAAGTAGAAGGTATGATCCAGTGGAATAAGAGTTTAAGTGTGTTAAGTTGATATATGGTAGAGATTAGAGACAGTGGATATGTGGGAGGAATTCTGGTAGTCAGTGTAGAGTATTTAAGTATAGTGGTATGAAATTGTATTGTTATAAGACAGAGAAAAAAGGAAAGAGAAAATAAAAGTGTTGAAGAGAAGAATATAGATGGGGGGCTTGTTAAAGGGATGAGGAGAGCAGACAAATGAGCAAAAAATAACAAAACAACCAACCATTCAAACAAACAAACAAACAAACATAAATAAAACAAAGCGATATAAAACACAACAGTGTAAAAAACAAACAAACAAAAAACCCCCCCAAAACAAAAACCCTGCAAGTATATAAATACAGAACAGACTTAGCCTCTGCAGTCCCCCTTAATCTGCATGGATATTTTCAGCTTTAAAATGTCTACTCCCTATAGTAGATTTTTGAGCATGTTTTAGGCATTCTTATTTGCTCAGTGCCCTATAGTGGTGGTGTCCTTTTGTGGGTCCCCTTGTAGGTCACCTGCAGTGTTTAGGACCCTGATCTGATGTCTTTCTCTGTCAGTGCAGGCACAGAGTTCTGCTGGCACCTCTCCCACTGTGAACTTGTGTCTCTGAGCTCTCCACAGGGCCTGTCCCTGTGCCGCTCTTTGTCTATGTAGGCAGCCGGTGTCACAGGATCTGGATCCAGTGTAAGCCCAAGGCTCTGCACTTTCCACAGTCCCCATGTCTGTGTGTCTCTCTCTTTGCCTTTGCTGGAGGCAGGTGTTGCAGTCTAAATGTGGGGCATTTTCCAGGGGACTTGTAATGTCTTTATGCCCTGTGTGCTCTGGGTCCCTCCCATGCTTTTGCTTCTATCCAACTGCTAGAAGGGCAGACGGCCGAGTCTATGGTTTGCCACGGGGGCCCCTGCAGCCATGCAGTTAACTTACAATTGAGTGCTGCTTTGGGTCTGGAGGGAGAGGTGAGCTGGAGTGTCCCTGCGGCAGGCATAAGCTGGTTGTCCCAGGCATTCAGGTCACTGTCGGCAGGGATATACCTCCTGATTAGGGTGTGGAGTTCTGTTGTCACTTACTCTGATTCTCGTCACTGGGTATGCAGGAGGTTTTTAGATGTCTCAGTGTTAGTAGAGCCTGCTCTGAGCGGGTGGCTCAATGGTGGCCTTGGCACACACTGTGCACCACGCATTGGTTCCTTTGCTCTCTCTGGTCTGCTTTCTGGGTTTTGTTCAGCTGTGATTCAACCTTCATTACTTTGTTCACTTTTTTGCTGCCTTTTTCTTCCATCAAGAAGCTTTTCTTCCATCAAGAAATTTTGATTCGAGTTTCACAGTGCCTGAGATTAGGTGTTCTCTCAGTTGCCATCTCTTGGGCTCCTCTGATAACTATAATTATTAATAACCCATTGTATACTTGAAAACTGCAAAGAGGGTAATTTTTTTTCTTTTCCGGTAGTACTGGGGATTGAACTCAGGGGTGTTTTACCTTTGAGCGACACCCCCCCAGCTTTATTTTATTTTTTATTTTGAAATAAAGTCTTACTAAGTTGTGGAGGGCCTCATTAAGTTGCTGTGGCTGGCCTTGAACCTGCAAACCTTCTGTCTCAGCCTCCCAAGTACTGGGATTACAAGCATGCACCACCACACCTGGCAAAGAGAGTAGATTTTAAGTGTTCCCACTGCAAAATAAAAAGTATGTGTGGTAAAGGCTATGTTAATAAACTTGATTTAGCTATTTCACAATGTGTACATATATCAAAACATCATATTGGTCACCTTAACAATGTACAATTTTATTTTGCAATTAAAAGCAACAACAAGAAATAGCCATCTTTGTCATAAAACTTCTCAAAACTCTCATTCTCTTAGGATTAATTCTTAAAAATAATGAGTCTCTAATCCAACATGGAATTAAGCCACAGCAAATTGTAAAACTGGAAATCGTTTCTGTATATCCAGATATATATCCAATCAAAAGAATAGAAGGATTAAACGATACCTCTCAGATCATAACTGTCATCATACAAACTGGTGAGTCATTTGGTGTGTTTCAGATAAAATCTTTTAGTGTGCCTTTATAGCTGAGATTCCACTCACTCTTGGTTTTATTTCCTTAGGCATTGATCAATTCCAGGAAGTAGCTGTTGAGATTATAAAATCTGATTTTCACAAGCCATTTCTTGGTGGATTTAGACACAAAGTAACAGGAATAGAATATCACAATGCTGGAACACAAACAGTACCTAAAAAGATTCCTGAAAAATACAATGTATTTTGTAGGGACACACAGGTGATATTCTTATTTTACTATTTAGGTTTTTGAATCTATAGAATCAACAATTCTGGTATACTCTATGACTCTCAGTTTAAATTCTTCTAATTAATTATATGGCAATTAAGATAGAAAAAGAAAAATGAACTGGGGTACATAGAAAAATATTCTCTTCACTCACATATCTATGTACACAAGGGATACTTATTTTATTTTTTTATGTTTTTATTTTAGACAGTTTTTCAGAGAAAGAAGCTCCAACAAACTACAAATACAACATCCACACAGATGACTAAAATTGGTGTGTATGTATCAAATATGACTGATAAACTGATAAAACCAGGAAAATATTTTACAGCAGAAGAATACCATGCTCAGAGATTAGAGGCGGTAAGATAACTTTTATTGTGGACAAATATTAGAAACTCCTGAGTCTTACTCACTTGAGAAAAACCCACTGGAGCATGCGTCACCGTAGTTGGTGCTAAACACAGTCTTTATATCTCTGTATAAGCCACCAGAATCCTGAATGCTCCACATTCTTTCCTTTTCCTAAGAGACTCTCAGGTGCTTTGTGTGTTGCCTTTTGCCATTATTAGCCTTCTGAACACTTTTGTCCTTGACCTTAACCCTTGGCACAGTGGGATCATGTAGAGTGCTTTTCAGACTAATTGAAAACCAATGGAACATGAAGTCTATCTTCTCTGATAGACTCTATTTTAGTCACTACCTCTCTTAGGTTACCATTTACACAATTTATCTTTTTTCATCCTTTTACTGTCAACCTGTAACAGCATCATTTTGGTTCTCTGAGCATCATTTTGCTGTGAGTGAGAACGACCTGAAAGTGGTGATTTAAATAAAAAGATTTTCAAGTGACAGGAAATTGGAGCTAGGTTGTTGTTCTAGCCTAAACAGCCCAAGAGCTTGAGAGAGAAATCTGAAATGCAAAACAGTCTGTTGACTCATTGCTCTGAAGGAGATGGCACACCAGGATAGCCACAGGATAGCTTTGTACCTGACTTGCCTAGTCCCAGTTATTCCAGACTGATGAGTTTTTAATTTTAATTAATTTTCACCAAACAAGGGAAAAGATATGGAATTTAGGGAAAAAGTAAAGTTTAGGTGAAATGTAAGCAAAGTCTCTTACATTTGACAGTGTCAGTGAATAATAAGGCTGTTTATAAATGGGTCAACATCAAGATTTGGGCTGTGAAGTGGACCAGGGTCCAGTTATCTTAGGAACAAAGTTAAAAGAGCTATAGAATGTTGTTTCTTCTCTGAAATTCAGCAGCTTGGTTGTCAATCAAGGCTGTTTCTCTCTGTCAAAATGATTTAGATCCTGTAGGCAAGAATGAGTTGTTTCCTTCTTACTGATAGAATTTCAAAGAGCAAAGTTTCTGACAGTGTCTGATTTTAGAGAACAAAGTTTCTGAGTAAGAAAATAGTAGTCACTCAAAGGAAGGGATTGCTATGACATTTTATATTTGCACAGTGTCCTTGGGAGAAACATTGCTTGCTGTTAGCTTTGTAGCTGACTTGCTTAGTGCCAGTTACTCCAGACTGATGGCATTTTACTTTCTCAGTTCAAACTAATTTTTACTTCCTTGCTATACTGGATTTGGATAGAGGTTCTACTTCATCAAATACATACATTCCTCTTATCTTCCCACTCCATTAAAATCTTACTGCACAGAGCTTGTTGCTATGTGGTGATGAAGCAGGTGACTGACACAGTACAGTGCTGCATTCTATGCAGGACGAAGGGAAAAGTCAGGGGAGCAGATCTCACTTATGCCACCTTCAAGCATTTCCCCTGGAAGCCTTTCCCAGTGACTTCTGCTGACATCTCCTTGGCCTGAACAGTGCTATATGACTTTCACCAGTGGGTGAGAAATGCATTTGTAAAATAACATGTCCTTCCTCAAGTAAGAGGAAATATAGGAGACAGGATATCAGGTAGAGAAGTAGCACTCTCTACTCCACTTTCCAAACTCCAGTAAAATGATATCAAATGAATAAAAAAAGGTACAAACATATGGGGATAAAGAATACATGAGAAAAGTAAATGTCAATTGATTTTTTTTTTAATTGTAAAGCAGATGGACAAGTGTGATTTAACTTGCTAGAGCAGAGAAAGTGAAAATCTAAATGCATGCTGAGGGAGATGGCATCAAGAACCACATAGATTTGCCCTATAGGATCTTAGAAAGTGAGTTGGAAGTTCTGTGGGGGGTGGAAGTGAGGAATAGGTTATAGAGGGAGTAGCTAAAAGCCAGGATAGAGAATAAAATTCCACTTAATAAATTCTTCTTTTGTCTTCATGGATTCCTTTGTACATGGATCATATTGATTTTATTTTCTTTATAGCTTCTGGATTTTAATGCTTAGTGCTTACTTTAAATATTTTTTTAGAGAGCAAGATCATATTATTTGTAACTACTGATATTTTTTGTATTTATTCCTGTCATGTCCTCTTGTTAGTTTATCAATAATTCTGATTTGTTTATTCTTTTATTAACTTTTCTTTCTTTTTGTTCACTTGATTAAACTTTTTCCTTTTTTATTCTTTCATAGTTCAGAAATTGATATTTTTAATGTATTTTTCTAGTAGTTACTCATAAAACTTTTTAGCAAACATATTTCTATATGAAATACATAATACTCCATCTGTATATTTTCCTCATGAACAAGAGCCTTAATATGTTTTTCTTCATATTCTTTACTTCCTCCCTCATCTCTTCTGTCAAATAAGAATTTGATCTGGAATTATAATTATGTATAATTACAATTTTAGGTTGTCTTTATACATTGTCATATGTAATTTTAAAAAACAATTTTAGGTTGTCTTTATACATTGTTATATGTAATTTTAAAAATAAAATACGTTTAGCTTCATAAGTTTTTTGAAGATTTTTGCTCCTTGATTTGATTTTTCCCCTTGAATTTATTATTTTTGCTGAGCCATATTTTCTAGTAATCTTGTAGAGATTATGCATGAGAAGTAAGCTGTGTAAGTCCTTATTGAATGAAACTCATACATTGATTTTAGGTAGAGTAGATATAAAGGTTAGATTCAAACTTGTTTTTATAATTATTTTCCTTTGTAACTTTAAAGCTGTACTTGACTAGAAGTCAAATATGGATCTGATTCTCATTCCTTTTGTTTCCTTTTTCTTCAAGATCTTAGGATTTTCACTTTATCCCTGGTATTTTGTAATATTATTGTGATGCCCTTGTGCCTTGGTAATAGACCCTTTCTATTTGAGAGCTCATGTCTTACTTTGGGAAGTGTTCCTCTAATATGTTTTGAGTAATTTCTGTAATCAACTTTATTCTCTCTGGAACTTGTATTAGATGTATTTTGGAATGACTGAATTTATCTTGCACATATCTTATTTTCCCTTCATTCTTAATAATTTTTATGACTTTTTCCTTTGGATTCTAAAAGATTTCCTCACCTAAGTTTTTGCTTACTAATTCCATCGTAGGCTCTGCATGTTCTACAGATTATGACAAACTACCGATTCTCTGTCAATATCCAGCCTTCCCTTCTCTCATTGTAATAAAGCTTTTTCCAGGTGCATGGATGTCCATGGAAAACTCTATTTCCTAACTCCCACATAAACTAGTGAGGCCATATAACAGATCTGGACAATAGGATGTGATGGCAATGATGTGAGGCACTTCCAGGCATCGCTCTTAAAGTGGTTTTTGTTCCTTTCCCTCTTTTTACTAGCTGGGAGATGATAAGTGGACCAGACACATGGGACATATAAGTGGAAAGCAGTTTGTCAACTATGTCTCAGCTCATTGCCTACCAGCCTTCAATTGCTTTCCAGTCCCTGGGTGGTTATTTGAAAGAGGAAACATTTTCTGTGTTATTTATTTATTTATTTATTTATTTATTTATTTATTTATTTATTTATTTGCAGTACTGGGAAGAACCCAGGGTCATTACACTTCCAGGCTATAATCCTAGTCCTATTTTTTATTTTTTATTTTGAAACAGGGTCTCACTAAGTTGTGGAGGACCTCACTAAATAGCTGAGGCTGGCCATGAACCCGGGATCCTTCTGTTTCAGCCTCCCAAGTACTGGGATTACAAGCATGCACCACCACGTCTAGCTTTTTGTGTTATGTAAGCAACTATGTTTTGGTGTCTTTCATAAGTTTAACAAGTTTAGTAGCACCCAAGTAATACATATTCTATTGCATTTTTAATTTCAAAAATAAAGATTTTGCTAGTCTTTTGTTGTTGCTTTTAACATTGATTGCTCTATACTAATAGCCTTTCTTTTCATTTAAAAAATTTTAACTGTGCCTATTCTGGTCGTATGTTTCATTTTATTTTGGTGAAGTGGTTCTCAGACTTCAGCCCTCACATGCCCTGGAAGTTTTGTTAAAACATGGGGTATTATGTTCCACAAGTTTCTCACTGAGTAGCTCTGAGGTGGGGCCTGAGAATTTGAATTGCTAGTAATTTTCCAGATGATACTGATACTGCTAGTCTGGCCACTTTTGTTTTTCTTTTTATTTTTTATTGTTATTTTCTTTTATTGGTGTATTGTAGTCATACATCTTTGTTAGGTACAAACTGGTAGAGGCATACATGCACACACCTCTCATTTAACCCTTCCCCAATTCCTGCCCCATTCCCTCCCTCCCCCCTACTTCTCATGTTCAGTTTAGTGGTTGACTTTGACATGTTTGTGAAGGTACATCATGTGCATTAAGGCGTTTCCCTCCCCCCCCTCCATCACCTTCAGTTAAGTCACTTTCTTTGCTCATCTAAGGTTTCTCCTTCTTTGTCTGGAGTCACTCTTATGACCCACTTTCTCCCTAGCTTCCATATATTAGAGAGAGCATCTGACTTTTTACTTTTTGTGACTGATTAATCTCACTTAATATAGTGTTTTCCAGTTACATCCATTTCCCTGCAAATGACATTTTTTTGTTTGTTTGTTTGTTTGTTTTGCGGTACTGGGGATTGAACTCAGGGGCATTCTACCTCCGAGCTACACCCCCAGCCCTATTTTTTATTCTTTATTTTGAAACCGAGTCTCACTAAGTTGCGGAGTGCCTCACTAGGTAGCTGAGGCTGGCCGCGAACCCGGATCCTCTAGTCTCAGCCTCCCGAATGCTGGGATTACAAGCGTGCGCCACCACGCCCGGCTCTGCAAATGACATTTTATTCTTCTTTATGGCTGAGTAAAAGTCTATTGTGTACATATCCCATAGTCTTGTAATTCACTCATTTGTTGATGGACATCTTTGGCTACTACTCTTTGAGAACTACTATTCTAGCAATTCTGTTTCAAATGTGTATAAATTCTTCTCTTTGTTGGATGAGAGACCTTTTATTTATTTATTTATTTTTTGTGGTACTGGGGATTGAACTTAGGGGCATTCTACCTCTGAGCTATACCCCCAGCCCTATTTTTTCATTCTTTATTTTGAAACAGGATCTCACTAAGTTGCGGAGAGCCTCAGTAGATAACTGAGGCTGGCTGCGAACCCGGATCCTACAGTCTCAGCCTCCCAAATGCTGGGATTACAAGCATGCACTACCACACCCGGCTGGGTGAGAGATCTTTTATTGTGATGCCTCTTCTCAAATGCTGTGGTTGTTTTTTAGTGTGTACTTATGAAAAATTTGAGATTCTTAACTTCTTTTGTCCCATTTTTCCAGATGTAGAGCGTCTATAGAAACTTACATATAATGTACAATATATAATCTGATTATATAATAACAAAAGAAGAATATAGTTATAATGTGATAATTATAATATTAGTAAATATTAATATAATGATATATAAACACTCTAGATTATTATTTTCAACATATTTTAATGTACCTGTGTCAATTTTATTGAAATATTCTCAGAATTTAATGGGTTAAAGTCCAATGTGCTAACATCATGTTTATCAAGGTCTGACCCCGTAGTAATAGGGTGTAAAACTTGATTCTGGGAGAGAGCTATTTTTCTGGTTAGGGGCCTTCTATTCATCTTCAGTGTCACCAGCCTTCTGGGACACTAACCGTTCTTGCCTAGGGACAAGTATTTTGGTTTCTCTTTACCTAAGTTGTTCTAGAGGAGCTTGTCCATTTTGCATGTTTCAAGCAGTTACCTGGTTGGTTGTTCAGGTTCAAGCTTGAAGCAATCCTAGAGCCACCTCATGTTTTCTAACTCACCTCTGCAGTGCATGACTAGGTTGTAGGTTCTTTCTTCAATTTATTCCATCTTTCTCTTTTCTTAAAAGTTTCCATTCCTTTGGGAGACACCTTAATTGTGATCCAGTGCCTTTATTGATTTCTACTTTATGTGTTTTTTGTAATTATCAGCCATTAAGAGGAGGGAAAGGAGCTGGGCATGGTGACACTCACCTTTAATCCCAGCCCTTGGGAGTCTGAGACAGGATGATCACAAGTTCGAAGCCAGCCTCAGCAACTTAGCAAGGCTCTCAGTAATCTAGAAATATTCTGTTTACAAATAAAAAACAAAATAGAGTTGGGGGTGTAGCTTGGAGGTAGAATGTCCCTGGGTTTAATCCTTAACACCATACACACATACACACACACCACAAAAAAAAAAAAGAAAAAAAAAAAGAAAAGAAAAAATGAGGGAAAGGAATGTGTCCTCAATATTGTTGCAGCCTTTCCACATTTTGTTTGAGTTTATAAATAAAATTACAAACCTCTCAGCTATCTCATGAGCTTTTGGGGATGTTAATACTATGAAATACTGCCAAATATATTTTTTATTTCATACAATTTAATACTTACTTGCCTAAGTCGCTCCTTTATCTCACCAGCCTTTGTTGGTTTTCATACACACCTACCTGCTATGTGTTTAGGAAATACAATTTTGCTTTAAATATGTGTCTAAGCTTATGGCAATTAAAATGAGCTAGAGTTAATTAATATGCATAGATATTGTATTATATATTATTAAAGACGTACAATGTATCAGACTTTGGTTTAGCATTTTTAGGCATATTTATATGACTACTGTTTTACTTAGGATACTAAAGCACAGAGGTGGCCAGTAACTTACCCAAATAAATCAAGTAGAGAACTGTACAAAAGATACTCTTAAGTTTTACTCCACAGTCTATACTCTTAAGCATTGTACTAACAGCCTCCTATAAAGGTGTATATGTTAGATTTCAAAGTCAAATAGCAGTGCATATGTTATCATTTTTTTTTTGTATACTTAAGAATATCTGACATAGAGCTAAAATTAGGCTCTTGGCATTATTTTGTCATCGAACTAGCATTGAAATAATCACTGGTGCCTTTTTGTCTGATTAAAAAGTTGATGGTAAATACTTTTTATTTCCTTTTAATTTAAATACAGGTGATCACAATACAGACTTACTATAGGCAGTGGCATGCTAGAATGCTCGTAGAAGAGTTAAGAAGACAGAAAAGGTTGAGGTTGGAATGGGAAGAAAAGGAAAAACTAAGGAAAGCAAAAGAAAAAGAAGAATGGATGCAAATGGACTATTACCGGAGGCATAATCCTAAGACAACTGAAGACTTTGAGCTTCTTTATAATGCACTGGAACGTAAGTTTGACATAGGCTTTGTATAAAATACTAATTTAAAATTTTTTCATTAATAGGAAAACAATTTTACTGACTACCAAAGAAAGACATTATTATTTTAGAGAGATGTCTTGGTAATTTGAGCTAGAGAATTTAGAAAGATGGGTAATATCTTACATTTGGGAGAAGAATTAAGGCTGGAATGAAATAGGGAATGCTTTTATATTAATACTGAATCAACTGCTGTATGAATTATGCAGCTTTAGTCTAATTTCATTTGTCCCTCATTCATGTGAGATAAGAGAAAGTACCGTCTCACCTGGTTTCTGGTGCTTAGGCAGTTGGTGAGCTCAGAGTAGAGCTACATAGTCCCTCAGCCTAGCATCCTATTTGATTATGCTCTTTAGAGGAGGGACTTGGTAATAACTTTCTAATCCCTCTCTAGTAATACTAGTAATGATAATAAGATATAGTTAATACCTTACTTCTTCCACAGTATGTGTGTTAGTCACTGATAAAAGCTTCAATTATTTGAATGAGCCAAGAACTTTTTACTCAAGTCAATAGAGAATACCATTCCCCTGCTTCCCCAGTGCCCATCTTCCAATCTCAGGATAAATTTCGCCTACTCAAAGGTTCACTAGATAGCAAGCTCTATGAAGGGATAATGCATTTACTTTTTTCACACACTTTTTCTGTGATTAATTCACATGCTCAAACAATGTTGGTAAAATGAATGAAGGAAGAAAGGAAGGGGAGAATACCAGGCAGGCACTAAGGCAAATGTCTCTAGCTTCTGCTTTGCCAGCAGTACCTGCTAAAGTGGAAATGACCGGAAGAGAGGTATTGTTCATTACTCTAGATGTCCAAGAGTGGAGAAATTGAGCTTTTTTTAAGATATAGAATTTTTTTAAATATAAAAATTTTTTAAAATATAAAAATAGCCTATTTATTGGTAGTTGAACAGGGTCTTTTTATCCAAGGAAATAAGTCTTTGCCTTCTTGATGATTATTCATTACATTAACATTAAGCAACTATTTTAATATAATCATTCATTTACACACTATTTTTTATTTTTACATCTTTTTATTGTTGCATTGTAATCATACATCTTTGTGAGGTACAAGCTGGTAGAGGCATACATGCACACATTTCTCATTTAAGCCTTTCCCATTTCCTGCCCCATTCCCTCCCCTCTCCCTCTTTCTCATGTTCAGTTTAGTGGTTGACTTTGAAATGTTTGTGAATGAACATCATGTGCATTAGGGTGTTTCCCTCCTACTCCCCATCACCTTCAGTTAAGTCACCTTCTTTGCTTATGTAAGGTTTCTCCTTCTTTGTCTAGAGTCCCTCTTATGACTCACTTTCTCCCTATATTAGGTAGAACATCTGCATCTGATTTTTTACGTTTTGTGACTGACTAATCTCACTTAACATAATGTTTTCCAGTTACATCCATTTCCCTGCAAATGACATGAATTTCTTCTTCTTTATGGCTGAGCAAAATTCCATTGTTACACACTATTTTTGTGAATGTTATGTGTCCTATTACTCAGTCATGATTCCCTCTCTAATTGCATATATTTTTAGGTTTCAGATTTTGGATCTATTTGAATAGCTATGAGATGATATGCTGTTTACTGAAGATGATATGATTAAACAGTTGGCTAACAAAACAGTAATTTATTTTTTACATATTGATTATTATTTAGTAAATTTAGTAATTGGTAAATTTATTTCTTTGGTAACACACAAATTGAGCAATTTTAAGAATGTATACAACTTTATTAACAGTGTTTGGGGTAACTTTAAGCCTTTTAGACTTTATGTCTTTTTTCCCTTCTAATCAATCTCTGGTGATACTGCTTGTTTTACTTTCAACTTTATTTCTATTTTATTTTCTCTGTCAGATGATAATATTGGTTAATTTTAGTCTTAGTAGTTCATTAGAGAGCATTGTTATCCAGGTGTCTGTGCAGAGTTTGTGGAAAAGCCAACCTTCTATTAGAGTGGAGCTCTGTGAAAATAATATTCCAAATTTATATATGAATTAACTAAAGAATGCCACTATTGTTTTAATATAGGTAACAACTATGCAAAACACCAGAAAACATTAAATGAAGCTCTTTTTTTCTACTTATTAGTGGTGTTAACTAGATCAAGTCACTCACTCCTAATCCACAGTTTTTTCATCTATAAAAAGGACTCCATCATTTCTGGCATATCTACTTCAGAGGACCCAATGAAGTGAACAATATGAAGTATTAGATTTATGAAAGCATTTAAAAGTGCCATGGTTATACACATGTGAATTATTACTATACATAAATAATTTTACAATAACTTACTTATTAGTGTAGAACACATATATTTTACATATATCTATACATTATTTATATGGAGAGAAACAAAAAATAAGAGGAGATTTCACATATAAGAGACATCTCTCAGTTTTTTTCCAATACAAAAATTATAAATGAAAACCCTTAGAACAATAAAACTTAAGCTCCATTTTGTTGTAGTTAAAATCTGTTGTGCAGGCTCAGTATTTTGTGTTGTTCTATTTGATAGTTTTCTTTATTCCGTATTCCTAACTCCAGTCCTTGAAGCTGCTGCCCTCTTGTGGCTCATTGTGACAGTTGCATAGTGTAAACTATAATTCATAATAAATAGGAAATTTCAGTTTTCCTAGAGACTTGTCCTTCCATAAAGCAAAATGACATCAATTTAAGAAAACAAATGTAACTGTCTAAGGAATATCAAAGACAAGACTATCTCCATCCAACATTTGATTTAGTGGATCCTGCCATTTAATGTTTCAGTGTTTGTATGAGTTTACGCTTCTACAGAAAAATTATGAAAGTTGTAATTGCTCCATTATTGTAACATAGGGCACTTCTGTCTTGTGTGTGTTTCCTTTTCCAAGAGTGTGCAGTACTATCTCCACCTTCTGAATACTCTTATCCTGCCTCATTTTTTTTTCTTTTTTATTGTAATAATTCGTGCTTTGTATTTATACATTTTTGTTAGGTACAAATTGATAAAGACAAATGTGCACACATTTCTCATCTGACCCTATCCCCAATTCCCACCCTGCTCCCTCGCCCTCCCTCCCTCTCAAGTTCAGTTCAGTGAGTGATCTTGATATAATTGTGGTAAGTACATCATGTGCCTTAGTATGCTCCCCCCCCCCTCCGTCCATTCCCTTGGGTTAAGTCTACTTCTTTGTTTATCGAGGGTCTCTACTTTTTCATCTGGGGACCCTCTAGGAGACAGCACCACACACTGACCAATGATATTAGGCATACACTCCTCCCTGTAGGACAGCACTCCAACTCTTGGGCATTGCCATCCAGATGGTCCTATAACTGACCCACTAGTAGGCCACTTAATTTATTTTTTTCAAGCCAGATATTTATTTTTTTAATTTATTTTTATTGTAGTAATTCGTGCAATAAATCATACATCTTTGTTAAGTACAAGTTGTTAAAAACATATTGCACACAATTCTCATTTGACCCCTTCCCCAATTTCCACCCCATTCCCTCCCCCTCCCTCCCTCTCAGGTTCACTTCAGTGAGTGACCTTGATATGATTGTGTAGGTACATCATGTGCTTTAGGGCGTCCCTCTGCCCCCTGCGTCCACTACTATTAAATCAACTTCGTTGCTTATCGAGGATCTCTCCTTTTCATCTGGAGACCCTCCTATGCCACATCCCCTCCCTAGCATCCACATATTAGGAAGAACATATGCTTCTTAACTCTTTGTGACTGACTAATCTCACTTAACATAATGTTTTCCAGTTCCATCCATTTCCCTGCAAAGAACATGATTTTATTCTTCTTTATGGCTGAGTAAAATTCCATTGTGTACATATCCCGTAGTTTTGTAATCCATTCATCTGTGGTTGGACATCTTGGCTGCTTCCATAGTTTGACTATTGTGAATTGAGCCGCTATAAACATAGATACATATGCATCGGTCTGATAGTTTGGTTTCCATTCTTTTGGGTATATACCCAGTAGTGGAATTGCTGGGTCATATGGTAGGTTCATTCCCATTCATTTGAGGATCCTCCATACTGTTTTCCACAGTGGTTGCACAAGTTTGCAATCCCACCAACAATGTATTAGGGTTCCCACTTCTCCACATCCTCGCCAGCAGGTGTTGTTGTTCGTGTTTTTTATGATTGCCATTCTGACTGGACTTAGGTGAAATCTCAGGGTAGTTTTGATTTGCATCTCCCTGATTGCCAATGATGTGGAACATTTCCTCATACATTTAATGGACATCCTTGTCTTGTGCCTGTCTTTAGTGGGAACTCTCGCAGTTTTTCTCCATTTAATATGATGCTGGCTGTGGGCCTATTGTATATTGCCTCAATGATTTTGAGGCATGTTCCTTCTATTCCAATTCTCTGTAGTGCTTTTAGCATGAATGAGTGTTGGATCTTGTCAAATGCTTTTTCTGCATCAATTGAGATGATCATGTGATTTTTGTCTTTGAGTCTGTTTATGTGGTGAATTACGTGTATTGTTTTTCGTATGTTGAACCAGCCTTGCATCCCTGGGATGAACCCGGCTTGGTCATGGTGTATAATTTTCTTGATGTGGTTTTGAATGCGCGTTGCTAGTATCTTGTTTAGCAGTTTTGCATCTAAGTTCATCA
>PVLC010025952.1:0-23175 GCA_004027655.1 Graphiurus murinus | reverse complement strand
GGTGGGGTGCAGAGGGTTGTTGTATATTTCTTTCTTAGTAGACTCCACGCCGGGGGCTGGCTCAATGGCGGGTTCTGCCTGGCGGCGTGGCGCCGGGGCCGCGGAGACGGGCTTCTTTGCTCTCCCTGGTCGGCCTTCTGGGTTCTGCTCAGCTGTATTCCAGTTTTCGCAGCGTTTTTCACCTTTTTGTTGCTTTTTTTCTTCTTTCAAAAAGCTGGATCCACTACTGATTTGAATCGAGCTCACAGCGGCTCTTGAGATGTGTCTCACTCCGTCGCCATCTTCCCGGAAGTCCCTGAAATTTTAAGTAGCTGTTTCATTCGGATTATTACAGTTGGTTTGGAAACAGCTCATGTCTGGTGTTCACCGCTCTCGTAACCATAACAAATGTTTTAAATGGCATTAAATAGCAGAAAGAATTTAAAATATATCATACAACATTTTCCTCAAGCCAGTGTTTTGAAAATCTGGTGGTCTGGAAAAAATTCTTGTTACATTTAAATGAATTAGCATCACTAACCAGCACTTCTTCACTCTTTGAATGTGCTTTAATTTCCAGCTAATGAAATCTGGCAGGAATGAGCATCATGAACAGCTGAAAAGTATTGCTTACATTTTAATACATGAATAAAAGTCTCATTTAATGATTGATATTTCTTACTGATCCTCTGTAATTTGCATTCATTGGACACTCTGTTAAGAGCAGAGAATTCTTTGACATTAGTCCAGGTGTGGAAGCAATAAGGCCATAAGTGCAAATGCCTCATTGATTCTAGGTCATTCTAATATTGCCAGTTCTAGCACCACTCCACATTCTTTACAGAAGTAAAGACAGAG
Source organism: Graphiurus murinus (assembly GCA_004027655.1). Lineage (NCBI taxonomy): Eukaryota > Metazoa > Chordata > Mammalia > Rodentia > Gliridae > Graphiurus > Graphiurus murinus. The sequence continues at coordinate 22,338 of PVLC010025952.1, read as the reverse complement.
AAAGGTAGGAAGCTCTCCAGTGTATTTACAGATGCTTGAATAGCTAGAAGATATGCTCCACCTCTAATTATTTTTAGTTTTGTTTTGTTCTGGCTCTTTGTTCAGAGTCCTTGCAGGTTTTCACACCTTGGCAAAATCCCACCACTAATGAGGTTCCAGTGAGTAAGGGCTTATCTTTCTCCTGTAAAAGCGAGTGAAAGATTTTGTAGGGAGGGTTAGGAACATCAAATTTTCGTGGTATTAGTCAAGGGTATAGATAAAGATCTGGATCTATAATTGAATCTTCTAAAATATCCATACCTTCACATTTCTAAAATGTCCCTCCAAAGATTCTGTACCTTAACTTGAAGATTATCACGTTGCCTACAGCAGAAACACTCACGACAGAGCAAGGTGGCTGACTACACTTACAGGCTGCGAAGAGAACCCACAGGCTTGGTAATAGACTGAATTGGAGTAGAGAATAATGGAGAGGGAAGTGGTGAGGATGACTCTCAGGGTTTTTGGTTTAAGCAAACAGAAGTGTTATTTGCTGAGTCAAGGAAGACTGGAGAAGCTGACATCACGGTAACCCTCACAGTCTTTTTTGTTTATCTTTTCTCATCTTAGTTTGTTGACTGTATCTTATAACTTTTATCTTTTTGGATAATTTTATTCAAACAGGGACGGTTATTGACACATCAGATTAATATTTCCAAAATGATTTTCACTTTTAAAGTGATCTTTCCTCATGTCCAGTACCTAAATCTTCTTACCAGCTTCTCAAAGACTCAAAATCATACTCAAATTGTATTGTGATATGCTGAAAGATTATGCACTTATGCTTATTGATACTAAAAATGGGAAGCTGATTTATTTTATAACGATTCAGTCTTAGCTATAGCAGACCTCAACAAATCTCTATATTGGTTCTCTTCTGTGGCCTCCACCAAGAAAAATGTAAAAAGGAACCCATGTATTCTGTGTGCCTGGCTCAGTGCCTGGCTCACAGGAAATGCTTGATAAATCATTGTCGAGTGAGCAAAACATGGGACATTTATTTATTAAATCTTTGTAAGACATTTAAAAAGAAACAGGGTATTTTCATATATGTGTAATTATTATTATTTTTTTTTCTGTACTGGGGATTGAACTCAGGGGCATTCTACCTCCGAGCTACACCCCCAGCCCTATTTTTTATTCTTTATTTTGAAACCGAGTCTCACTAAGTTGTGGAGGGCCTCACTAGGTAGCTGAGGCTGGCCGCGAACCCGGATCCTCCGGTCTCAGTCTCCCAAATGCTGGGATTACAAGCGTGCGCCACCACGCCCGGCTGTAATTATTTTTTATAATGGAATCCCTCTACTTCTTTGACTCATTTTATTGCATATACATAATTCTTTAGTAGTAGCAGAGGCTGGGTGGTTTTTTGTTTGTTTGTTTGTTTGTTTTGGGGGGGGGGGTTGAAGAGTATGCTGCGGATTGAACCCAGGGGCATTCCAGCCCTATTTTGTCTTTTATTTTGAAACAAGGTCTTGCTAAAGTGATGGGAGCCTCACTGAATTGCTGAGGCAGGCTTCAAACCTGCTATCTTCCTGTCTCACCCTCCCAAGAACTGGGATTACAGGCGAATGACAGTACACCTGGCATAACTGAAGCTCTTAAAAGATAGTTCATTCCCATTGGTTGTGAAAATCTTAAATGTAAGTAATTTCTTTCAAAGGTCCCTTAGTGCCTGTTCCACAAGTCGACGAGTTTCTCCCGTCTTTAGGCCACACCCAAGTAGTCATTGCAGGTGGTGGATTGGGTTTTTTAACTTGAGAAATATAGCTAATCTTCCTTGAGCACACACTTGGGGGCCAAATAATGCTCCCTCCCTGCACCATCAGCGTCCTGACTCCCCTTGGGCTGTGGCTTGGCTGCCGCCCCTCCTCGTCCTCCGGCTTCACCCTCTCCCACAAAGCCCCACCGTGCACTGCGCGGCCTGGTACCTGGGCGCCTTGGACTCCAAACGCAGCTGCGGGGCTCGGGGGTGGGGGGGTGGGGGGGACTCGGGCGCTCGGGGGCTCGGGGGGTTCTGGGGACTCGGGGGCTCGCGCTTGGGGACTCGGGGGCTTGGGCAGGCGCGGGGCGACGAGCAGGGCGTCGGGGACCGTTGGGGCCAGAAGGGAGTCGGAGCGGCGCGGTGGCCACAGTGTGGTGGGTAAGGGCGAGGGTCCGCTCCTGAAGGGAGCGAGATCACGATGGGGCTGCGGGTAGGCCTGTCCTGTTGGTTGTTGGGGTTTTCTTTTCTTTTTCTCTTTTTCTTTTCTTTTCTTCTCTCTGGTCATGAGTGAATAATGAGCTCTTTCAAAAACCTAGTCACCATTTATTGTATAATATGTATATAACCATAAAAGTACACATGTGTAGGATGCAAATATATACCGTCTTCCCTGGTTCTGAAGGGGATTGTAACCCTCTTCCATACCAAAATCCGGGGATGCTCAAGTCTCTTATTAAAAGGCATGGCATTTGCATATAACCCGCACTATTCTCTCATATATTTTAAATATTCTCTAAGTCATTTATAATACCTAGTGTAAATGATATGCAAATAGTAATTATACTGTACTATTTGTTTTTCACATCTGAGCAAACAAAATATGGACAAGAAACAAAACGTATGGACATGTTCAATATAGACACAACTATTGCAGGCTAACTTCATGATCCACAAACAGGACGCCAGGAGAATGTTCAACAGTGCTAGGGAGAGTGAAACTAAGAGGGGCGGGTGTGGCTAGAGTAGGTGTGTCTACACATCCCTTCCTTCACATGGATTCAGTTTAGTGCTTGGTGTATGTAAAATGCAAGCTTTGCTTTTTGGAACATTCTGGAATGTTGGCTCTCCATATTTGAGGGTTCCACTCTGCTGATTCAACCAACTGCAGATGGGAACATATTACCCCTAAAATTGTGTCTGTACTGAACATGTACAGAGTTTTCCCCCCTTGTCTACAGTATAAAAGTTATTTACATAGCATTTACATTGTATTGGGTATTACAAGTAATCTAGACATTATTTAAAGTATAGGGGGCAATGGGTATAGGTTATATGTAAATCCTAAGACATTTTATATAAAGGACTTGAGCATTTGCAGATTTTGGTATTCTTGGAGGAGGGAGTCCTGGGACCAATCCCCCATGCATTTTTGAAAGACAACCATATTTATTTATTTTTAATCTAATTGTATTGTGGTCATAGAATTTGGGCTATATGATGATGATCAATCGTGTGAAATTTGTTGAGATGGATTATAATTCCGTAAGCTGATTTTGAAAGTATACCATTTATGCTTAAAAATGTGTATTATCTACTTCTTAAATTGTATGTAATATATACTAAATCAAGTTTTTAAAGTGGTTTGTTGAAATCTGTAGCCTTAATTTTTTTCATTTGACTAGTTTTTGACCTCCTCCTCCTCTTCTGTGGGAGAAGGGTTAGGCTGATTAACTGAAATAACTTTGTTAAATTGTCTCACTATTATACTAGATTAATTTGTTTTCTTTTATAGTTCTGTCAATTTTTATAATGCATTTTATACATTGTATAGTTGCATTATATGTTTTGAAGCTATGTTATTAGGTACAACTTCAAAATTATTCTCTTTCATTTTTCTGGGATGAGCTGTTACTGACACTGTTTATATCTAGTGACTTAATATATTTTTTCTTGTGTAAAAATAGCAATCATATATTTATTTTGTTTAATAGTTGCTTGGCATATATTTTCCTATTCTTTACTAGAATTTTTTTGTTGTTTTAGAGATTGTCTTTTAAATATGATATAACTAGAGTTTTTCCCAGTTTGACAATCTTTGCCTTCTTAGAGAATTCAGGCCATTTATATTGATTATAATTATTAATATTTCTATTTATATCTGAAACCTTATTTTATATTTTCTTTTTATCCTGATTTTAAAATTTCTACAGTAATCCAAGTAGTTGGGAGGCTGAGACAGGAGGATAGCAGGTTTGAGGTCAGCCTTAGCAACTTAATGAGACCCTATTTCAAAATAAAGAATAAACTAGGGCTAGGAATGTAATTCAGAGGTAGAATACCCCTGGGTCCAATCCCCAGTCCCACATTAAAAAATTGTATTTCTGTCATCTTTTAGACCATGATTGCTTATAAATTTATTTTTATTTCATCCCCCTGCCCCCAACTATTGGCTTGAAATTTGTGCATTCTATTTATCTCTTACTGGTTATTGAACAATTTCTTGATCTTCCAGAAAATACAAGGATTTTTAAAGCACTTTAGTTCTGATCATCCCTCTCCTGACTTTGTATTATTATTATTATTATTATTATTATTATTATTATTATTACATATATTTAGTTCCATCTCAATTTCAATCCCACAAGAAAAATAATCATTGTTTTATGTTGTGTTTGCTCGGCTCGGCCATCATATTCATTACTTTTTTTGCTCATAACTCTTTAGATCCCATCTGGGATCATAGGCCGCCTATTTTTACATTCATTAGGATATTCCTTCTATATACCTGAAAATGTCTTTATTATGCCTTCTTTTTTTTTTTAACCTTCTCCCCCTCCCCTCTCCTCCTTCCATTCCCTTCCCCCTCCTCCTCCTTCTCTGGGGGCTCCTGCATGCTATACAAGTGTTCTACCGATGAACTACATGTCCAATCTCTGCTTTCATTTTTGAAACATATTTTTGTTGTTGTTGTTGAGTTGTGGGAGTTTATTGCTTCCTCATTGGTCTTCATTTTCTTTTTTGAAACATTTTTACCAGGTATATGATTCTGAGTAGGTAGTTACTTTTCCCTAGCCCATTAAAGATATTATACTATTGATTTCAATTTAGATGATTTTTTTTTTTTTTTACCATCAGGAAGTTCACTCAGTCTAATTAATTTTCCAGTTTAAGTCATTTGTCTCTGATCCTGTCATCATCTCTTTGCCTTTGGTACCCTGCAGTTTTTCTATGTTGGGTAAGTGTGTGTGTGTGTGTGTGTGTGTGTGTGTGTGTGTGCGCACGCGCGCTCATGTATATGGTCACGCATATCTCTCTGTGTGTACACATGCATGTGTATGCCCATATGTATTAGAATTTGTTGAACTCTGTAAAACTAAAGATTAATATCTGGAAAACTCTCAGTCACTATAACCTCCAATTTTTCTCTCTCCTTTCAGACTACTAGTTTTTTTTATGTCAGATTTATCACTTTATCTGCTATACTGTTCAACTTGTGTTCTATTCTTTCCTTTTCTGCTTTTTTATTGATAATTTGTTCAGATCTGCCTGAATAAAATCAGAGCATTTTTGGGGATAGGGAAGTAGAAAATGAGTAAGATACAGGCAACCTATTCAAGTCAATCATAACTATCCTTTATTTTAAAATGTTTAAATCCTTTTGTGTAAATACAGTTTTACTTCATGTATTATTTCAGTTCTTTAAAACTCATAATATAATACATTATATTTCAACCTTTATTTTGTGATTCTGTGCATTTTAGTTAGCATCTATTGATTCCCCATTAAAAAATGAAAAAATAGAATATAAATCATGCATTTATGTTTTATCTGATACTTTCTACTCCCAGGTTTTCAGTGTTTATATTAACATATGTGTTAATATAAAAATATTATACAATATAAACATATATATATATATATATAATTTTCTTTTGTATGGTGGTGCTGAGATGAAACTCAGGTCCTCTGCATGATAGAGTAGTATTCTACCACTGAGTTACCATGCAGGCTGAGTTAAATTGTCCCAGGAACACAGCTGCTCTGCTAGTTGTGATCACATGAACCTGTTGGCTCCTGGTCTCCCTGCTCTCAGGCTCAAACTCTTCCAAGGGAGATATTGTACATTTCCAAACCTGGGGCATGGATGGCTGAGTTATTTGGCCCCAGGGACAATACTGCTGCTCTGGCAGCTGCGATCACATGAGACCTTGCCATATGCACGGCACCCAAACCCCAATGGGTGAGAGATTATAGCCTTCTGAGCCTATGACAAGGTTGGTTGAGTTAGTTTACCCCCAAGACACCACTGCTGATGATCTGGCGGTGATTGCTGAAGACCCTGCTTAGGTGGGGCAGACAGCTAACTCTAGATGCTGCCCAAATATCTCTAGGAATTGCTGATAATTCATGTTTCTACTATGTCTGACTGTAGTCCTCACTCCCACACCTGGAGTTTGGTCACTGCCATGTGAATCTCAGCAACCACACAGGCTCATGCTGGGGTGGTTTGTAAACTCATAGTCTTGACAGGGCAGGTTGTAGCCACCCTGTTCCCTGGAGAAAGAGTCTGTAATGTCTTGGTTCCAATTAATTAGTTCAGCTGCAGCCACAGGAGTTCATAGGGCAATTTGGCTGGGTGATCTTGAGGTATTTGAGCATGGAAAAAAGTCTACAACTGCTTTTTATTGGTGGTTCTCTGTAGTCACTGGCTTGATAGGACTTAGCTTCTTCTTTGTTGCAGTTTGTCTCTGAGGGCTGCTGGATTCCTGCAGCCACCATCTCCAGCATGGGCTCACCAAGATGGCTTTACCTCTCTCTCTGTTCACCAGATGAGATGTATGGGGCTCTTTTCAATCCTCTGCTCTTTGTGCTGCTTCATGGTTCAACTACATTTTGATTGTCTTTGTTCTGTTGAGTTCTGATTGATTTTCTTCTCTTGCCAAGAAATAGTCTTCCTGCTGGTTGAGTCCAAGTCTCAGACCAACCAAAATGTGCCACCTTCCTCTGTTCTTTCTTTTTTTTTTCTATTAACTTCTTTTATTATGGTATACTTCCATACAGTGCATCATCTTTATCCTTTTTTGTATCTTGCTATATTTCCCTCTGTAATGAAAGATTTCCCTTTTCTTTTTCTGTGTGTGTGTATGTGCATGTGCGTGCAGTTGAACCCAGGGGCATAGTAACTCTAAGCTACATCCCCAGCTCTACTTTTTTAATCTTTATTTTTGAAACAGAGTCTCACTGAGTAGCTGAGGCTGGCTGCAAACCTATGATCCTCCTGTCTCAGCCATCCAAGTACTGGAATTGGGATTACCAGCATGTACCACCACACCCAGCTTTTCCCTTTTCACATTTCAAAACTCACTCTCTTTTGTTCCATTCTATGTGAGGAACTCTGGTAGTATACAGATGTGGCTCTTGGTGTTTTTCAAATGGTGAACTTGGTTCAACAGCTTGAAATACCAGTTTTATTGAGTCTCTTACATTCTTTTTGATGGTTTTTCATGAGGATGTGCTCTTTATCTTTAGTATGGAACATAATGTGAATTAAACTCGTATGTATATAAACTCATCAAAGTAAAAAGAGAAAAAAGGTACCTAAGAGAGGAAGTTAGATAAGATAGAGATTTCCATACTGTATATAAGAAACACTTGAAGGTAATTGGGATAATTATTATATTGACCTTAGTGAGAAGGTGAGAACTATATATGCGGCTTTGAATATCAAAAGTCAAAACTGTTGAATTGTCTTTTACATTATGAAATAATGTGAATATATTTTTTATAGCCAGTTACTTCATAGTTTCATTCAGAAAAACAGATATTTATACCCATTGATTTGACAACTGTATACCAAGAGATGGACAAGAAAGAAAGCAACAAAAAACCAAGGTAAAAATAAGACATAATAAAATGAAAATTTTTTTTCCTAAAGAAGGTTTCAATAATATCTGGCTAATAGTAAGAGTTTCTAACAGTAAAAACCTTAGAATGCCATGTGAAGATTGGTTGAAGGTTCTCAGGTTTAGAAAACTTTGATCTCAGAGGGAGTTGTTCCTGACAAGAACCCCTTGTCAGGCAAATTAACACTAGTCACTGGCCCCTTCCCTCCGTTCAAGCTTAGATATGCCCAAAAAAGTGAGAGGAAGGTTGATGGGTATGAGAAATTAACTAACGAGAAATCTTGGGAAAGCAAAAGGTGTTTATTTTCATAGGTATGGACTGTGGACAGGAAATAGAGCACAGAGCGGGTGGAGAAAAGGTTGGGGAGATCCTTGGGCTCGTCTCTTTGTCTATACATTCTTCTATGTGAATCAGTACCTACCCTATCACCATCCCAAGGCAGAAAAACAGCACTTCAAGCCAAATCAACAAGAGGATGGAGAGGGATTGGTTCCCGAGCATTCAATCTGGGCCAAGAGTGGGGATGAATAAGTGGGTAATTAGAATCATGTACATTCATGTATTCCCTTGAGTGCTGGCTTTCCCTTCTCATTCTTCTACCCTCCCTCCACACAAGACTGTGAGTTTAAAATTAAGGAAAAGAGAAGTGCTCGGGGTGGAGAAGTACTAAAGATTCCTGAGGGACAAGGTCATTCATTTGGTGGAGGGAGGTGTTAGTTGGAAGGAGGAATGGTCAAAAGCAGAGAGTGTTTATAGCCAGAATTTATATTTTGGTCCTGAGATGCATATTTCCCATCTCTATCCCTTCACAAGGTAGACATGAGCTTAGACATCAACCCTCATTATAGTTTACCAACCAGCATGGCTGATGACCCTATGTAAATATGAGCTCACAGGGAAAAACAAAGGGATAAACTATTGAGATGGTTGGAGGACCAGTCGCTTAGCCATGAGAAGGCAATATGAGTTATATTTCTTAAACAAACCTCCAGCATTCCTGATTTTGGCCACAGTATACCCTACTATTCCTATCATATATATGTGGTAGCTAAATTCCCAAATTTTACTAAGATTATGAGTCATGACTCACTACTCTCTTATATTTCAGTTTATACCAAGTGAAACAGAAATAATGTATCACAAAGGATAAAGATTTAACTTAAGAATACCAAGTACCCTTAAAAATAAGATTAAATATTATTCATTTAAAATGAAAACTTCATTGCTTTTTATGTTGCCTTTAAACACAGCCCAACTAGAAATACTGAGTATGAAAATTATAATTTTAAAAAAATGTGGGTTGAATAATACAATGGACTTAAGTGAAGAATGAATGAATAAACTGTAAGATCAGGAGGAAGATTCTCTCAGAAACTATTAGGAAGGGTTAAGGAGCTGGAAAGAACGAAAGTAAAGTTATCAGCCAAGGACAATTCAACTAGAAGTATCAACATCCATAAAATTTCTGGCCTTTACTTGATACTGGAAAGTCGAGGATTTATGGACTTATGTATGAATTAAAATACCCATGAAAGGCAAAACTTTAAACTTGCTAAAAACATATAAGGGAATTTGTAAGGAAAGATTTCTTAAAAGACTTAGATAATGCAAACTATAAGCACAAAGAGATTCAATTATATTAAAGTTAAGAATTTGTTTATCAAAATATATGCATTCCCATGTTCATAGCAGCACAATTCATAATAGCCAAATTATGAAATCAACCCAGGTGTCCATCAACAGATGAATAGATTACAAACTATGGGAAATACACACAATGGAATTCTACTCAGCAATCAATAAGAATAAAATAATATCATTTGCAAGAAAATGGAAGGACCTGGAGAACATTATGTTAAGTGAGATTAGCCAGTCACAGAAAGTGAAGGAACATATGTTTTCTTTAATATGGGCAAGCTAGGAAGTAACTGGTATACCACAGGGACAGATAATGGAGGAGAAACTTCAGTGGAACCAGGGAAGTGGTCTAAGGGAAGGGGAGGGGGAAGACTGAGGTTCGTTATTGGAAATACTAACATGACTGTGTGTACTTATGTGGAAATGCCAGTGTAAATCTCAGTACTTTGTATGGGAGTGGGGGAGATGGGGAAGTGGTGGTGGGGGACCGAATGCTGTGTGCATGTATGTCAATACCAACATGATATACATTATGATGTGAGACCATAATTCACCAATAAAAACACATTAAAAAAAGAATTTCTGTTTATCAAGTCATCAAAAAAGTGGAGAATCAGCCGGGCGTGGTGGCGCACGCTTGTAATCCCAGCATTCAGGAGGCTGAGACCGGAGGATCCCGGGTCCCGGCCAGCCTCAGCTACCTAGTGAAGCATTCCGCAACTTAGTGAGACCCGGTTTCAAAATAAAGAGTAAAAAATAGGGCTAGGGTGTAGCTCGAAGGGAGAATGCCTCTGAGTTCAATCCCCAGTACTGCAAAAAAAAAAAAAAAAAGTGGAGAATCAAGTCCAACCCAAGATATAAAATGACAGTAATATAAATGATAGTAATATAAAATATTACTATCCACAATTTGTAAGTAATTCTTGAGCATCCCTAAATTATTAAGAAAATGGCAAACAATTCAATGTTTTAAAAAAAGATACGGATTAGACTTTTCAATGAAGAAGCCCTTTAAAGTGTTTATAAACCAAATGGGATTCACAAAGTATTCAAAGGAAGAGTAATTAAGAAGACCCTAGAAGTTATCCATAAACAAATTCAAAGAAGTTGTTCTTTATGTGATTAGATATCTTTATCTAATATATCAGAAGGTACATTTTCCCTTGAGAAGCACTTTTAAGGCTTTATAGAACTCTGAATTTGCTCTGCTTTGTAAAATTATGGTCTACTGCATAAGTCAATTATAGGCCATGATTTTAGATTCTGTTCTTATGGCGTCTTTGTCAATTTTCTCAGTACTGTAATCCAAAACAACTGACCACACAACTTAGAGGAAGGAAGACTTTTTGCTTACAGTATTTATTTGAGATTTTAGGTTCAGTCCATGTAAGGCCAGGATCTGTGGATCTCAGGGCATGGCAGGAGGAATCAAAGAGGAAGAGTGTGCAAGGGCTTTGCTCTCACATCATGAATGCTAGAAGCAAGAGAGGGCAAGCAAAGGGATTCAGAGATAAAAGCACAGACCCTAATGCCACACCCCTAGGACCCACTTAGGTGACCACCCAATGGCTTTATTCATTAGTGGTAATGAAATGACTGCCCTCATGACTTAATGACATCAACTCTGACCTTAACACATGAGCTCTTCAGGGCACATTGTATATTTGACCATAACATATGACAAAGCTTTTCCCAACATTTACAAATTGGCTAATGTTCTTTGGAAGATATTTTGTTTAAATGCTAATATGAATTGCTCTTTTGTTTTATTCTTTTCATAAAGGAGGACAATATATGAATTGCCCTCATACATTGATAAATTTCAGAAAACTATCTTCTGACTTTTCCTGCCACTAACTTAATTAGGTCACATTCCTTCATCTTAAAAAATAAAATCAAGCTTTAAATTTTCAATGATCATTTATGTTTATTTTCTTATGATAAAACCAGTTATTCCTATTTTATATTTAACTAGAGTCTCCACGTAAATGTTTCACATCTGCTTTTTAAAGTGCTTATCCAAAAATTGCTTGTAAGAATGGATATTATATTGCATTGTAAAGTACAGAACACTTAAGTTATAATGTTAACCATAACATATATTAAACTTAAGAAGCTGTTTTAATTATAAATGTGAAATTTTAGATAATATGCTAATAATTCAATATATTGTAGTGATTATTCATTTATTTTCTTTGAAATTTTTCTTTGTCATATTAGGCTTTTAAAGTATGAAGAACAAAAATACAAAGATGTGACACTATCAGTGAATCAACCAGGTAAAGTAGCAGCAAAGGAAGCTCTGAAATATAAAACATTTAGAACATTCTCTATACCCTTGAAGTCAGAGAAAACAGAATAAATTTACCAAGATTACTAACTAAGCTTTTTGACTTATGTTTTCTTTTATGGAAATAGAAAAAAAAGTTTTCATAGCATTAAATTAAGAAAAAAAATGAAATAAATTGAAATACTAGAGTCTACTTTCAAAATATAAGTTTTGATACTTAACTGACTTAATTAGTCATAGCAGCTGACGATGTCTTCAGATACAAAATTTGCTTTTTAAAGGGAATATAATCTGAATATGATAATAACAAGGATATCATTAATATCACCAATAACGTCTGATATTTCTATGCCAATTTACAGTTCACGTAACTTTTATGCATATCATTTTCTAAGGTAAAGACCTTAGTGTGAGTCAACATTTTCTTAGGTTACTAACACTGGACTGTGCTATGACCGCGTTTGTGGTGCTCATCTGCAGTGTCCTGATTATGCCCTCACATACCTCCATTTTAAAAGTCTTCTTTCCTTCTCCCTTTCTCAAAGTCTACCATTTCCAGTACATTGATTGATTATTTTTGGCCACAACTTCCTTTTTTATCCAGCTCTTTTATATCCTCATTTTTATAAGCTTCCAGCGCCATCTGTAGTATTTGCCTGACAGAATAACTATGCCTCTTCTCCTATAAGATAAATCCACTACTTTAGTCTAGAGCTCCTCCTGCCATGTCCTCAGGGACTTAGATCCACCTGTTGTCTTCTTTCATATCTTCCTTTCTACTGTCTTTCTGTCAGCACATAAAAATGCTGCATGCTTAACAATTTCAACAAAACAATCCAGAAACACCCTGAGGCCTGTGTTCACTTCTGGCAGGCACCACTATGTGATCAGGCTCCTTGAAAGGGTAATCTAGGTTTGCTATTTGCTCCCCCTTTATTTCTAATCCTCTCCTCAACCTGGAGTTTGCTTCCTTCACTTTTCCAAAGTTTCCATATTCTTCCTTGTGGCTGGATCCTCATAGAAATAATTAATTATAAATAAAATGATCTTTATTTTACTGCAGTATTTTTTTTTTTTTTTTTTTGCTTTACTGGAGACTGAACTCAGGGGCATTCTATCTCTGTGCTACACTCCCAGGCCTATTTTTATTCTTTATTTTGAAACAGGGTCTCACTAAGTTGAGGAGGGCGTAACCAAATAGCTGAGGTTGGCACCAAACCTAGATCCTGGGGTCTCAGCCTTTTAAGTACTGGGTTTACAAGTGTGCACCACCACGCCCGGCTTACTGCAGTATTTTATTGTTTTGACACTTACACTTCCTTTCTTTCTTTTTCATTTATTCTTAAGGAAAACTACTCACCTGGTTTCCTTCTACTTTTCTACCTGCTCTTTTTTTAGTTTCTTTCATGAGTTTATGCCTTTTTCTACATTTTTAGGGTTTGTCAAAATCAATGTTCTCTTTTCTTGTGGAACTATACCATACTTTGATTATATTAAATAATATATGTCTTACATTGCCTATTAAATATATACATGATTCTCTGTCTCAACTTCCTGAGAGACTGGGATTATGGGCACCCACCACCATGCCTGTCTTGCCACCACCTGTGGCAGCTGGGAAGTAGAGTGAGAGAGATAGAGTTCCAAAGGGCATGTCCCCAAAGACTCACTCCCTTCAAGGCATCCTACCTCCCACCTCCAAGTAGTCCATTCTAACTCATCAATAGGTTAATCCACTGATGAGGTCAGAGCCCTCATGAACCAATTGTTTCCTAAAAGCCCACCTCTGAACAGGTGGGGCTTTGGGGGACATTCCAGATCCAAACTTGCAAGTGATGGCGGCAAGCACTGCAGTGTAGCAGTAACCACAGCACAGTACTGGGGATTGAACCCAGGGGTACTCCACCACTGAGCCATATCCCCAGTCCCTTTTGTTTCTTTGTTTTTGTTTTTATTTACTTACCTCAATAAACTGCAGGTGTGCACCACTGCATATGACAGTAAAGCTTTTTATTTATTTTTAATACACTTTTATTGGTGCTTTGCAATTATACATTATAATGAGGTTCAGAGCGATAGAAACATACATACTCACAGCACAGGGTGTATTCCCTGTTCCCTTCATTTATTTTGTTCTTGCTATAACACTCCTTATTTCAAAGGTGAGGAAGGCAAGGCAGGCAGGTGACTTGCAAGGTAAATCACAGAACTGTGAGTGGTGAAGCTTGTCTCTGGGCTTGGAACCCAGGTGGGTTGACTCTAAGTCTGTGCTCTTAACTTCTGTGTTATTATAGTGCCTTATGTAACTGATTACAATGCCTGGTATGTGGAATTACTGTGGTCTATTCTAGTTCCTGTTAGTTATTCAGTAGTTTTATTCATAGTTTTACTTGCAGATTTCCCTAAAGAAATTATGACTCTACAACAAGCAATTGCCCCAGAACCAGCTTCTCATAAGGAAAAAAGGAAATCAAAGGGAGAAAAGGATCATACTCCTGCCTACCCAAAAGCTAGGATATGCAGGATTCTGTCATGTGACAGAACAGGTCTGTAATATCACGGAACTTCGTTGTTGAAAGAATTATTAAATTTTTGAATATCTAAAATATCATCAAATTAAAAAACTGATTTTCTGTATTGTTGTTTTATTCTCTATTTCATTAATTTCTGCTCTGATTTTCCTGATTTCCTGTCTTCTACTGGCTTTGGGGTTAGACTGTCCTTGTTTTTCAAGTGCTTTGAGCTGTGTCATTAGGTTATTTGTTTGGTGATTTTCTGTTCTTCTTATGTGGGCACTCAGTGCTATAAATTTTCCTCTTAGTACTTCCTTTAGGGTGTCCCAGAGGTTTTGATATGTTGTGTCTCTGTTTTCACTGGTTTCTAGGAATTTTTAATTTCTCCCCTTACTTCTTCTATGACCCAATCTTCATTTAGCAATGTGGTGAAGTTGATTTCATTGAAGGGGATAGATGCGGGGGTGGGGGGCATAAGTTCTTTTTATCATTCCTTCCTGCCTGCCTGCCTTCCTGCCTGCCTGTCTGCCTGCAGTGATTCTGATTACTAGATAAATTAGTGATTGATAGTAACAAAATCACCTAATCTTTAAGTGGAAAGAAAAATAAATTCCATTCTTCCAATTTCTGCGCCTATCTGGTAGAATCCAGACACCTTACTTGATTCAAAATGAACAGAATCCTTATTAAGACTCTAAAATGATACTTAGAACATTCATTATTTTTTAATAGTCTTTTGACCAGTAATCTCACGTTTAGAATTTCATCATAAGATTTAGAGAAGAGGTCAAAGATCATCAAATTAGGGTGTTTATCAGAAAATTATAATCTGGGAGGCCTACATTCTAATGTTCTACAACAATGGTAGGTTGACTGTAGTTTGAAAATTATTATATATTTTATAAAGAACCAGAAGAGAGGAGTTTGAAACTTCCCAACACAAAGAAATGATGATTTGTTTTTTATATTGCTAGGGATTGAACACAGTAGAAATCTATATCCAAGCTCCACTCCCATCCCTATTTAATTTTTATTTGGAAACAGGGTCTCACTAAGTTGCTGAGAGCCTGGCTAGCTTGCTGAGGCTGATCTTGAACGTGTGACCCTCCTATTTTAGCCTCGTGAGTTCTGGGAATACAGACATATACCACCACACTTAGCCATGGTAAATATTTAAGGGATGGAAATGCTAATGACTCCAATTTGATCATACACATTAAATGCATGTTTTGGATTAGCACAGCATACCCTCATTAATATATACAATTTAAAAATTAACTCATGAATTAATTTTTTAAAATATTTAAAATGAAGTAATATACAACCTGTATATAGATAGCTTGTTGAGTAAAAGCCAAGGAAAGGGACTGTTTCAAAGAGAGAATCATTATCTGACAGCTAAAAGATCAAGAAAGATATGACGTACAAGGTACGTTGAGTATCCTTAGAAAGAATTTTTTCATCCTGCAATGTCATCCTTCTTTTCAGATCCTACTGCTTCCCCAGCTTAGGTCTTTATAAAAAAAGACTTATAAATGGCTCCAGTCTAGTCTTTTCTCTTGCTCACTACCTATAATTGTGGAATTTAGTCTTTTGCAATATCTTTCTTAATTAGATAAACATTGTTCCTTCTTTTGGCTCCTGTTAAGATTGAAATTTAAGCTATTCCCCTTTAATTACATGGAGAAAATTATATAGTCTTTATGTTAAGTTTACATTATCATTTAAATTTTTCTCTATGTAGAAGTATTTGGAGTTTTATACACTATCCTTAAGCGATGTCTGTATTTGCACTTATATTAGATTTTTTTAATGTTCTATATTAGAACCAGAAGATGATGTGATGAGCCATATTATTAGGCTGAGACAAAGGCTTGGTTGGCAAACTACATTATTGCAGCACAATTTGGAATATAATAGTTCCAAAAATGCATGTCAGAACACTACTCTAAAGGTATTATTCTGTTTTACTTTATTTTAGACTACAAAAATCAATATTTGAAATGATATTAAGTTTTGTTTAATGCATTTCAGACATTACATTAACATTACAATCTTTGTTTTATGGTAACTGCTTATACAGAATATATGACATCACTTCAGTTACTTAATGAAAATGGATAAAGCATATAAATTTTAAGTCTATAACACATCAAGAATATCTGTGTCTGTCCCCACTCATCTTTTCCTCTGGCCCCTGATGGTGTCCCCAGGAAGGGGTACCATCTGCCTAAAGTTAGGGTCTACTCTTTTTTCCTGCATATCATTTTTTTTTTTGTAATTTAAAGTTACTCACTAAACCGAACTTGAGAGGGAGGGAGGGCAAGGGAGCAGGGTGGGAATTTGGGGAAGGGGTCAAATGAGAAATGTGGGCACATATGTCGTTATCAATTTGTACCTAACAAAGATGTATGCTTACAACACACGAATAATAAAAAGAAAAAAGAGGAAAAAAAGAAATTTATCTAAGAAACTTATTGGAAATACATGTTCTCATCTGTAGCCCTCGACTTACTGATTTAGAAACTCTGGAGAGGGCATAGCCATCTGTTTTTTATTAAGCTCTAAGGTTATGCTGAGACACAATTAACAACCATTGCTCCAAATCAGGGGTCAGCAAACTTTTTCTAAAACTATTCAAGTAATACATAGTTCAGACTTTGCAGGCCTTCTGACTTTTGTTGCAACTACTCAACTCTGTGATTTCAGTGCAAGATTATTCATAAGCAACATGGCTGTGTTCTGATAAAACTAACTTTACAAAAACAGACATGACATGTTTCCCAGGCTGCAGTTTGCTGATCAGTGCTTTAGACTGTTATCATAAGGATAAAGGGTCTTTTGGTCATTGTTCAGAGGAAGCATAATGTAAAGGAAAGCACACATATAATGGAATCAAATTCACATAGTTTTTTTAGTTCTACATTCACCATGTCATCTTGGGTAAGTTCCTACCCTCTCTGAGTTCTACTTTCTTTAATCTTGAAATGGAGATAATAGTAGTTACCCTAGAGAGTTGAGAAAATTAAATGAGATAAGTGTGTGCCATGGTATTAGGTAGATTGTGGACACAGTATTTTTTAAAAAAACACAATATGAAACCATAGCTATACATCAGTTATGTGGACTCTCAAATAAGGTATGTTTCATTTTTATGTGAAGAAATGATTGAGAATATGAAAAAAATAATTGAAAAAGAATCATTTAATTGGAACTTATTTTTATGCTTCTATAATTGTTAACTGTATATGTGATCCATTTAAAATAACTTTACCTACATTAAGTTTCTAGTAGTTTCACATTTTGAAAAAAAATTAGAATAAAAATGCCTTCAGTGGCCAAATAACTATAAAAAAAGCCCATGTATTCTGCTATCAACACTCATGGGTTATTGATTTCCTCTTACTTGCTGGTTTTAAGTTTGTTTTTGAAGGTTTCTTAGTACAGATTATATCAGAAACCAAAGTAAGAAAGGAAACAGCTAAAAAATTTGAGAAAAAAATGAATCTTCAAGGAAGAAAACACTTAAAAGATTGTAAAAGTGGATCCAAAATTTAAAACTACAATAAATAGAACCTGTTTAGTTATTTAAATCAATAGCTTCTGAAGGCTTCATTGAATGCTAAATAATAAAACTTTTTTTTTTTTTGCAGTACTGGGGATTGAACTCAGAGGCATTCTACCTCTGAGCTATACCCCCAGCCCTATTTTTTTTTATTTTTTATGTTGAAACAGGGTCTCACTAAGTTGCGGAGGGCCTCACTAGGTAGCTGAGGCTGGCCGCAAACCTGGATCCTCAGGTCTCAGTCTCCCAAATGCTGGGATTACAAGCGTGCACCACCACGCCTGGCTCATAATAAAACTTTTTTAAAATAATAAAACCTAGTTATCCAGAAAAAACGAAATAAACTTCCTTAAATTTTCAAATTGTTTTCATCAGTAAAGTAAAACTTTCAAAGCTAAAGAAAGTAGCTTTAACAGTTACACCTAAAATTTTTCATAATGTAGAATGGCCTAGCATTTAACCCACTAATATCAAGTAATTACCATTATTATTCAGTAATACCAAGTAAATGATGGAGAAGCCCTATAGGTTATTCCAGAAACTTTGAACATGAACTTAGAGTCAGACTTGGGTTTAAATTCCGTTTTGCCACCTCTTGAATCTGTGACTTTTCGTACATTACTCTATCAAAACATTAATTTCTGCACCTGTTTAACAAGATTAAAAGTGTAAAACCTTAGTCCCTTTAAAGTTAAGAGATTAAAGTTAAGATATTAAACTCCTATGGTTGTCAAGACAATGTATGCAAAACACTTATTAAATATTTCTTAACAAATAGTAGCTATCATTAATATAGTAAACCACTGCCATGATCAAAATAAATGATCGATTTAATATGCCCCATTAAATTTAATACAGTTTTCTTGTACTGTCAGATAAATTTATTGTAAGATGGAATATATAATATATAAAAATTATATAAAGCACATCATCAAATTCTTTGGATTAGTAAGCTTGCATTAATAAGTAGCTGGATAATTTCTCTGAATGTTCTATCACCACATCATTTTTAAGGATGACATTAAATACATTAAAATCTTTCATAAGATTGATTTTGTTGAACTTTTATTAGACACAATTTCAGTTTTCCTCAATGATATTATTCCTCTTTTTATTTATTTTATTATATTTACCCCACCACCCCCCGAGCCCCGTGCTGGAGATCAAATCCAGGGCCTCTCAAGTGCTAGGCAAGAACTCTACCGCTGAGCTACATTCCCAGCCCTATTTTTAATTTGTATTAAATGTTTCAATTCTCTGGATAATCTGTTTAACCATTTGATTAGTTAATTTAGTAAAATTAATTAATTTTTTTTAAGCCTCAGGAAACTTCGAAAGATGATGGGGAATTTGTATATTGCATTCTTCGGGATAATCATAAAGGCTTTTATAATCCATACGATCTGCAGGTAGTCTCTGCTGATAGAGTCAGACATTCCCAAGAATTTTGGATTATTACTGCTTCATTTATCACAAAGGTAATATATAATGAATGTCTTCAACTTTCAGAATTATAATAGAAAAAATATCCAATTTAGAATTTAATTACACAAATTTATCTTTGTGTTTTAAAGAACCCTAGTCATTTGAGGAGCAGTTTAGGAATCTTCTTGGGAGAAAGTAATAAGGACATATTTAAGTTTGAGGAATCAATTTTAAGAACTTTTTTAAACCTCTCAAATACTTTATTAATATTTTGGTGTAATATTTGGTATAATTTTTTAAAGGAAGAACTAGAAAACAGTCATTTCGTGGTATAATAGGAATTATGAAGAAAAGAAAACACTTTGTTGGTACATTTTTCAAAAACGTCATTTCCAGATGTAGAAATCCTTCTATTATATTCTTATATAGCACTTTCATACTTATCACAGTTATAATGACACAGTTTCTTGTTTTGATCATTTGTTTCCTATTTGTCTGCTTTCCTCCACTCTTCTACCCTCCAACTAAAAATAAACTCTTAGTATGCTTTTCAGGACCACATCTATGTGAAACAGAGTGGAATGTGCAGATATAGAATATCTACAATATTCAATATCAAATGAAAATGGAGGGAACAACTTCTTTTAAATTTAAAAAAAAAAATATATATATATATACATACATACATACATATATGTGCTTACATAGGCATACTTTTACTTCTGGAAGAAATTTAAGAAAATGTTAATTTTTGGGTGAGAGAGAGAGCCTCTTGGGAAGAGAAAGAATTCCTTTGTGAAGGGCATGTTAGTTTTAGAATGTCAAATGGGGAACCTGGACAGTGAGACTCAAAATTTGCACAGTCATTTGTGTAAAGTGTCTCCAGGTAAGGAGGAAATTTCTCTTAGCCTTTCTGTGTTGGAAAACAGGAAATATCTTGAGAAAGTGCTAAATCTAGAAGCAGTATGTTAAGATGAAGCAAATCTGGGTGCAGATGAAGTGGATGAACATAGAAAAACTCAATTATAAAG
The DNA here is from genome assembly GCA_004027655.1 of Graphiurus murinus. Lineage (NCBI taxonomy): Eukaryota > Metazoa > Chordata > Mammalia > Rodentia > Gliridae > Graphiurus > Graphiurus murinus. The sequence continues at coordinate 2,228 of PVLC010025952.1, read as the reverse complement.
GTAAGTAGTTAGCCAGGTATGGTGGCGCACTCCTGTACTTCCAATACTTGGGAAGCTGTGACAGGAAGATTGTAGGTTTGAGGCCAGCTCAGCAACTTAGCAAGTCCCCTCAGCAACTTAGTGAGACCTTGTTTCTAACTAAAAAATAAAGCTGGTCTGGGAGTGTAGCTCAATGACAAAATGCCCCTGGGTTCAATCCCCAGTATCACAAATAAATAAAAATGAAGACAAATAGTTATGAGCCAATCAGGCTTCCTTAATTTATTGAAAATAGCATCTATTTTTGAAAGAAATAGTCATACTTTTGTGCTTTCTACTTGCAGAATATTAAAATATGTGGCAATACAGAAGAAGGGGAAATCACACCTATTTTGGAATGGGTATGGGAAAGACAACGTTACTATTTATTACAGAAATTCAAGACGTTTTCCAATTTCCGGTGAGAAAAATGAAAACAAAACCTATTATTTGTATGTAGATCCTGTTGTAAGTGCAATTGCCTGGATGACATCTGGTTTCCACTATAGTAATGCCATGTTTATAGGGAATTATAGGAAAAATAGGTTATTACATAAGTGTTTTAGATAAAGGAAGCTGGCTTATTTAAGTATTAATTTTAGTCTTTTGGGATAAATATGCCAAAAAATACATTAAAGTCAATCATACTTAAACAGAGCTTATTGAACACACTTTACCTTTTTTCCATACATTTATTTGTTCATTAAATGAATATTTATTTAGCATCAACTAAGAGCCAGGCATTATTCTAGATGCTGGGCTTACTCTATTGAACAACAAAGCAATTGTTCCAGTCTCACTTAACATATATCATAGTGGGTAAGAGATAATAAACAAACATGTAAATATATAAAATGTCAGGTGGAGATAAAATATTATGAAGGAAAACAAAACAGAGTAAGGAAGCTTGGGGTAGCTGGTTGATTCAAGTTCATCATTGAAAGACTTGTCTCATTTAAGGTACTTTACCTTACATCCCATTCCAACACAATTCCTGAGACTCTTGATTCTTCACACGAGTCCCAGACTCTTTCGTTTAGTGTCTGTACAGTGCCTAGTTTTATAATTTTATTGTTTCTTTTCTCATGTCTGCCTTTTCTTGTGGTCTGCTCCTGTTTACTGCAGAGTAGGAAAAGATCACACATGTACACACTGTGTGTTGCTGAGAATTAGACCCAGTACCTCGCACATGCTAGGCAAGGGTTCTACCACTAAGCTACATCTCAACATGAGATAAATACATCTTCACATTGTTATATTTAATATAATAAATAGATTAAATAAGGGTTCAAGGAAGTTTTTGATAAGAGAAGTGCATGGGATTTTGTGGCAGAGAAGTTACTCATTTATTGAACAATATTTACCATGTACCTATTCTGTTTCACTGGTATAAGCACTGGAAATAGAACTGTGAAGAACATGTACAAGGTGTCTGTGCCTGTAGATCTTACATGTTAATGGAGAGAGAAATGATAAGTAACTAAATAAACAAGGTAATTTCGGATAGTGATAAAGGCTAGGAAGCTAATAAAATAGAGAATAAGATTGTGTGTGTGTGTGTGTGTGTGTGTGTGTGTGTGTGTGTGTGTGTTGCTACTTTAGATAGGATGTTAGGAGATGTAGTATTTAAGGAGAGACCTGAACAATAAAAAGGAGAGGGCCATGTGGGATTTTTGAGAGAAGATAGTTCCAGACAGAGGATCTAGAAAGTTCCCTAGTTCTACAGTAGGAACAAGCTTAGTGTTTATTCAATAATAGAGATAATGTGACTGGAGCATTAAAGAGGTTGGTAGGAAATGGAGCTGGTTCTATTAGGTTATGGGCCTGTCATATCAGTGAAAGTGATTAACAGTAATGAAAAGTTTTCCTTCTGGGATACACGACAATTATGTCTCTAGAATTTAGGAACTAGTTGTGAGGCTAGGTAGGTTTTTGATCCTGGATTATAAATTATGATATTATCCAAAGGACTATATTCTATATTTGTTTACTTAAAATTTTGTCAGTATTGGACTTTCCACTGTTATCTATGCCTTGTAATAAATCTTCAGGGTCTATTCTGCCCAAAACAATTTTCATGTATTAAATGTTTGAGATTCAGTCAGGATTGACACAAGGATCATCTTTTTACGTGACAGCTGTCATCAATAAATCCATAGTCTGCCTCCTTCCCTTCCTTCTCCTCCTCCTCCTCTTTCCCCTCATTTCCC